>VDFB02205916.1:0-13852 GCA_007258455.2 Sequoia sempervirens
AATATGAACAATTCAATTAGGAAGGAATAATATGTTAGTGTGATGGATAATGCACACTTTACAACTTATACTAAAGAAATAGAAGCACATGATAACCCTATCTTAGAGAAGAATCTTAAAAATAGAAAAAATAAAATGAAGACAAAAAATAATACAGTTATTGCAAATGATTCATCTTTTTTAAAAAATATGAATACTGACATGGATATAGATAATGAAAATTAAGAAAGGGATCCATCATAAATTTTGTACAATTATAAGACATATGGACAATTAGATGATTCCATGATATAAAAGGATGGTCATGAAAGAGCAAAAAGATAGTTTGGGAGTTAATACAATCTACAATACAAAGATGGATAGTCACCATGATGAAGGGAATAAGTCATGAAATTAGCACAGTCATGAGGAAGGACATAGAACTATGAGCTATTACTATGAACAAAGAAGATATAGAGGATTCATGGGTGAATTATTTAAGTGTCGACAAGTGGGTCATAGGGCCTTCAATTACCATTATGCAATCTGACATCAATAGAAGTGTTTTATTTTTATGAATTTGGAATCTTGTGCATGCTTTGATGTCCACCACCAATTGGTTGTTGTGTTGGAAAATGGTCGGCACTCCCCTTGGGATTTGTGACAATGGACTAATCGCCTCCCGTGTGATCCATGTATCTACTGTTTGTATCAGGTATTGATAGATCGGTCTTTTGATACAATGACAAATGTGGGCCAATAATTGGTATCATAGTTTTGGCCATGGGTTTGAATCCCATCGGGTAATGCTGAGGGGGATATTGTTGGCAGATGGTCAATCCTCCCCTCGGTATTTGTGACAAGGGACTAACTAGCTCCCGTGTGATCCTTGTCTCTATTGTTTTCATTGAACATTGATAGATCGATCTTTTAACGCAATGACAAATGTGGGCCAACATGTTGTTCTTCTTGTACTTAAGATTGCTCGCATCCCTATGATATCTTTTGATTCCTTTAAGTTCCTTGTTCAAGTGAGTAGGAAACCATCTCAACACCACTTTTATATGCTACTTCCCTAGACTTGAGAATAACTACTAGAAATATTTCCAAATAAATAGGAAGGAATGGTAATTCATACATGTCCATGCCAAGTTTGAATCAAACTTGGGATTGTGGAGAGTTTTCAAGTTGGATTAGATGGGATTCAATTCCTTTTCCTCATGCTTTGAGGCCTTCACTCTCCAAATATCCCATCTTTTGCACAAGACCTACATCTAGCGTCTATGTTTTTGAAAGGGTATCTTTGAAATCAATCATATTTTGAGGGGAGTAAGAACTCATTACATTAGATTTAATTAAATTGTTCAAGGGTGATTCTTGAATTCAAATCTATTTTGCCAAAATTTCTAGATTTTGAACCCATTTTCTAGATGCTTTCTTCATGTTTTAGTTATTTGATGGTCTAAGAGTTTGGAGATGTAATATAAATTCTTCACATAGAATATGAAGCATTTAGGTGGGATAGAAGAAATTTTATTTGTAGTTGCATCCAACTATTGCATGACCTTTTTAATTTCATGAATTTAGTTCAAATTCAATACTTCTTAATTGCAAGTCAGTATTTATGTACGAAAGTGATACTTGGACAAGTGGACTTAAGTCATTCTTCAAAGAGACCCTCCATATCATAGCTCCAATTATCTCTATCATCATTCAAAGAGAGCTCCTTAAATTTCCTATCTATAATGTTTACAACTCTCCACCTCTTCAACATGATAGAATGGAAAGAATGTGGGACTAAATGATTAGTGGAAATTATATTCTAGTGTAAAAACTCTTAAGTCACCATGGCTAGGAGAACAAATATAGAATTGTTATATCTATGGAGTTAGAAGGTGGTAAAATATAGGTAGAAGTAATAGTCCCCTCTTATCATGGAAATATGTTAAATGGCACAAGAATGGGAGCTAGAGACTCTAGCTAAATGAGATGATAGAAATTAAAGGTACCATAAAATTATCAACAAAATCAAAGTAAGAAATATTTGCACCTATATTTAGAATATAGTCAACTATGGGGAGGTGCATGCCAAACTAATCCTTGGTGTTGATTCCTCCCTATATATTTTGTAATTCATTTTCATTATAATGGAGCAAGAGGGAGGACATGTAGGTCAAGTACCAAAACTTCTTATTTTAGGAAATGCAACAAAAGTCCACCCAAAAGTATGACAAGGACTTAAGTGAAATGCAACAACAAGAAAATGAGAAACTTTAAGTTAAATAGGGGCACTAATTCCTTGCTATGTCATATGAAATCTACACCCAAAACATAAGTAAAGTTGGCATATACTTGGTAAATCCATGCTCAACACTTTAGAGAAGTAAAATTAGGTCAAAAGCACTTTCTTTGTGGCAAAACCATTCAAAATTTCTACCAAATAGTCAGGAAAAAAGGCAAACACATAAATAATATACACCTAGAAGGAATGAAATAATATAACTAATATTGGAACCAAATTTTGGGTGGCTCAAGCCATGAAAAACTATGCCTATCAAGTTGAAATGTGACAGTGAAAGGTCAAGTGATTTCTACCCAATTTTTTTGAGTGTGTAAAAATGGTGAAAACTCAATTGATCTCAGCTAAACCTTTAAATTTAAGATGCATTTATAGCATGGATGGGTCTATGGAGATGTCGTGGATGTTTGAGATCGATATAGTGAAAGAAATAAACTCTAATATACTCTAATGTGACCTAAGAAAGAAAGAAACGCTAATACTCTTTCAACCACTAATATAATCTAACTATCAACTATAATACATTAATATCAATAGAAACATTGAAAACATAGAAACATAAATAGGTTTATATTTTATCCATGATTAATGTCAAAAATGAAGCATATGGATTGTGTTATATTGAGTTAGAATGAAGAAGAGGTATATTAAATATATAAAAGAATGTGATTTAAAAAAATGAAACTTTATAATATATGTGCTTTTCTCATTTCCATAGCAATTAGAACACAATATAATGATACATATTTTAATAAGGTCAAAATAAAGTGATCAATAACATGATTTTACAAATTCAATGTACATACTTATAAATCAATCCAAGAAACCATCTGGGTCTTCTATACTCTTTATTGTGTCAAGTATTGCCTCATTGTCAGACTCACGCACCTTCCACAAGTTCTTGTTCAATGGTCTACCCCCATATTTAATCAAATGAAAATTGGATGCCATGAAAAGGTTTGAGTAATGAAGAATCTTCTGATGGATTTCAAAGTCCTCAAGTAGTGAGACATTAGACTTCTTAATTGGGAACCTTCTAAGCCATGTTCTAGTAACAACCACCAAACTTGTAGGATATTCTATGTTTTCTCCATCTATAATAGGGGCCTCCAATTTATTTTTTGCCTCAACCCAATGAAACAAGCAATATTTTTTTCCCTCTTCATTGTATTCATATGCAATCATTGCATAAACATGGCATGCATTAATATGTGTATCCAATTAGATGAATTTATTCAACATTACAAAAATGCTATAAAGTAAGATAAAAATAGGAATTTCATAAACTATACAAGTAGATATATTACCCAGTTCTACTAGATTTGATACATGATCAAATTCAATGAATGATTCCATCTTTGTGATTTATAGTGCCATCGAGAGCCAATACATCTTAAGTGGGCTTATAATTCTTAACCACCATTTGTCAACCCACTCCTTTGACTCACAATCATTCCAAGATTGAACTATACATGAAGAACAAAAGCATATCATCATCAGTGTACGGATAGTCCATGAAATTGCATTGGAGCTTCTAAAAGAGTGTAGCTCACTTAATCCTGTTAATGTACAACAATATTCATATTTTGCAATGTTAGTATCATATACCAACCAAAAAAATCTATGAATTGAAGACTTACCTTCATTACCAAGACCTATTGTAGCATTACACCACTCGATGAGAGATTTTGCATCTGTCAACTTTGGACTATCTTTCTACTTTAGCTCTTTTTGTGCTAAGGCTCTTTTAATACATGCTCTTGCACCACCATGATCCCCCTTTCCATTCCTAACCTTAGATAAATTCCATATATGTTGAGCACCATTGGGGTGGGTGCATGAAGTTGGGTTACACTTTTGTGGCCAATTCCAAAGAAAAATTGAAAATGACATAATGCGAGCACATTATAACGCACTCGCGTTATGTCATTTTAAAAGAAAAAAAAAAGTGAAAGTGATTCATTTTCTATTGTCTTTTTTTTGCTCTGCCTGTGGCCAAAAACCCCACTTCCTTTCTCAACGCCCAGGGATATCCTACAAAACTGAATTAACAATGTTTCTGCAAAAGATGGCGTCACACCCAAGAGGCGGGAGGTGCTATTGTCACAGCCTGTTTTAAATCAGTTCTGATTTCTACGGTTTCATACAGATTTGATTTTTAATTTGTAGGAGATGCAAATAATCCTAAAAATCCTCAACAAGAAGAACAGGAAAATCCTCCTCAACAAAATCAACCTCCCCCACCAATCACTCAACACCAGCCAGGCACTCAACATAATTTGAGAAGTAAAATTGAAAACAACAAAAAACAAATTGAGGATCTTATCAGTAGGTTGAGTGATCCAAATGTTTCAACCACATAAAGAATGACCCTAGCAAATTCAATGAAAGAGATGTTAAAAAATGTAGATTCAATAACCCAACAAATACTAGATGGAAAAATAGGAGGCAAGCAGTTAGGGCATATTATGTAGATAAACTATCATATAAACAAGTAAAAAAATTTAAAATTACTAAAGGTGATTTGTGCTCTTTATTCACTGACCCTAGATCACATCAAAATCTTAGCCTCAATGCGAAGAAGTTTCTTATTCATCAAGCCACCACCAAGAGATTAGGAACTTAATTTTATGATAGGGTGGTAATTTTGACCCTGGATTACCCACCATGCATGTTCAGAAGTCCTGTCATTTTCCTTCTTAAGAGACTATACAGTGAGTCTGGGATTGAACCAAATCCCAAATTATTTTGAGAGGAGTTCCAGAGGCTCGATCAGACAGCTCCAGTGCACTGGATCTCACAGTGGCAAGGGAGACACCCCCCACTAGGGGGCCGCCCGGGAGCACATTGTTGTTTTTGTCGCCATGTATGAGAGGCCGACGAGAGACATCAGAGGGTGATCAAACATCGACCCGAGTTCCATCCATCATACGAGTTCTGCCACAGGCCAACAATTTCATCCGTGTGGGAGCCTTCTAAGTATTCCTAGAACCCATGCTAGTTGTTCTAAGGGGCGACTTGTTCATATGACCTCACTGCTCTCAATACAAGCAGCTAAGGATCCATATGTTACCAAGAGGATCAGAGTGCATCTATGGGATGTGAGAGGATGTTACATTTTGCATCATGCATATGGAATTGATAGTCAAGTAAAAGTCAACATGTTCATTGAATTTAATTTATTAAATTTTGACTTGGAAATGCAAGATTAACTAATTTAGTTTTATTATTTTAATAAAATTGTAGGGTCACAATGTTGAGACTGGATACACGGCCCTCCAACACCCACTTATTTTGTAGTACACCTTCAGTGGGTATGTAACTAGTAAATAATTATAAATTTATTACATGTTAATAGCATTGTTTTGCTGTAAATGGTATTTTAACATGTGATCTTTGGATGCTGAAATACCCATCATTGATGTCTCCACAAATGACCTCCTAGTGCCAGTTGGATTTTAATTCAAAACATACACCCGGAGGTAATTAGAATAAAGAGAACTTAAATCAACGAATCTCACTTAATAGATCTTTTGTAGCTCATATTCATACTATTGGCTCCTGCCAGTACTTACACATCATCTCAAACCCGTGCCATTACTCAAATCACGACCATTAAACCAGATGTTGATGATTGCAAAAAATCTCCACCCAGACAACTTATAGTTTGTTTAGAAATTCAACATAAGTAAAGACTGATGCAATTAATTCATTGGAGCAAGTACGTGTCAGTAAAGCAGCACCAAAGACGACAAACCATGGACGCTTGGAAAAATCTCATGAAACCATAATAGTAAGCAACAGTTACTAAACAAGGCAATTAGTGACATAGAGCATCATATCAAACACTCAATCATCGTGGTACATCTGATGCAGAGCATCCAACAAACACCATCAACATCATTTCTTCAAGGGATTTCAATCCCAAATAGAATCAGGAGAAGATCAAATATAATTTCATCAGAAATCTACTTTTCATTCAACCAAAATCCACTCAAATTATCTTAGCCATTCCATAGGCCATCATTCATCATTCCACTAATCAGTATTCCAATTGACTCATTCAAATCAAAAACCATATTAGAAAACTTTGACTTAATCAATTAGATTCACATCATTCTCAGCCACCATAAAAACAACATAAACCTAATTATTGACACTTGAACAATTCATCCTTTCATTTATTCACCAAGGCAACAAATCAACTAAACCATACCTCATTGTTATCAGTCCATTATCAAGCACTGTACTCACCATATTTTGACTGTAGTAGTCTATTTATAGGTTACAAACTCCTACTACAACAGAATCTTGATTATCATCTTGTGGTTAATCACCAATTTGCTCAAAAGGCTTCATAATACTCACCCATCCAACCATCAAAGTCACCAAACCTGTCTTATACACCTTAATCAAATTTAGTAACATCAATCATATCATTAGTTTGATAGTAACCAACCACTCAGTATCATCCTTTCCACTGTTTAAACAAACATCTTTGTTTTGATTAGACAATATCATATTCCTCTAGTAGGTCTATCAACCATTGAATCCGGTAGTTACATTCCTATCTCAAATCTTATTAAAAAACTTAATGCACATTTAGAAACACTTTCTATCACATCCCAACATATCAAAGTTCTTAGATGTTTGACATAAAGAAAATCATCAGATTTCAGACTGTCCTCTAAAGAAAGGCTAGTAGATTAGGCTTGTTTTACAAAGGAGACCCCTTCAAAACCATTCCAAATCACTCGAAACCTCAAAACAGTCTTCAATCATGTCTTATAACTCAATATTTCACTATTTCATAGGGATTGAAAAAAACTATGAAAAAGCTGTTTCTCTCACTCCAATAAACCTTTACGAGTAAAACCCACAAATTAAGGAGAGGGTTTTGTGAAAAATACTTGCAAACTCTCTATTTTCCGCTACCACTGAAATATGATTTTTTATGTCTTCCAAGACCTTCTACATCATTTCCAAGCCTCTCGCAGTTTCTTTGTATTTATTCATGACCCATGACTAAAGCATCACTTTGTGTAGGAAAACTTATTTTCCAAAGGTAGCAGCAACTCCACCATGGTATTCTTCTTTGCTTTCCCTGCACTTACAATCATCAAAACATGCAAAATCCTAATATTGAATCTACTCCACCAATTTATTTGACTCACATCAGTGGAGAGTAGTGAAGCAAAAACCCTATTGACTCTCAAACTTGCTTCTAAAAGGACCTTTCCATAAGAATCTAAACGCCTTTTATTCTTTAAGAGTTTCCTAAACTAATCCTTCCAACTCTTTAAATTGGAAACTAAATCCTCTTTACATGTATTCACACTATGATTTAACTTTGGGTGTTCCAAAATTACCAACACAAGAAAACAAAACAATGGAGTAATGTTGCAAACTTAGAAATAGGGAATTTTTATTTCAAAATCTAATTACAAGAACACAAACTTCTACTTTTTCTCGCATTTACATGCCTTTTAAAGGTATTTCCTTTTCCATAATCAGATTTACCGCTGAAACTAAATCCATTTTAACCCCTTAATATTCCCGATTGTTTCTTTGCCAATTTAACAACTTTAACAATATTACATTATTGGTATCACTTGCATTTTCCCACTTTGACCACCCAGAACTTACATAACCCAAATATGTCTAAATAAGACCTCATATGACCTGAACATGCACTTTTACATCATTTTCCATGACCTTTTGTGATTGACTGAATACAAATTTGAACACTCATCCCTTTTGCAAAATTGAAAAGTATTTGATGACCTAGGTGCTCCTGCACCAACATTTGACCCAATTGAATTAGGAGAAGATCAAATTGAATAAGCAACTAAAATTTATTTCTCTTTTCTTCAAAAATCACATTGTTTCATTTGAAAACCACAAGGAAACAACAAGCCAACCCATTTCAATACTTCTTCTTATCATCCTCAAGCTTCAAACATCTTATTTATCAACAAAAATGACTGATCCGTGCACAAGAAACCTAATTAGAGTCACTAAACAATCCACTTTTTCATCATTCACCAAGGCACCCTTCCACTCAATTTGCTTTACCTAGGAAAAATAACCAAAAATGTGAATCTTCTTATGTCCATATATCCATCAAATCCTAACACACCTTTGTCATCATCAATTTATCTGAATTCAAAGCAAAAACCTAATAAAGAGCTCTGAATCTTTCAATTCCTTAAACAACTCACCAGATTTTTACTTTTACCAACTAGTTCCTCAAGACCAAGATACTACAATCAACCATTTACACCTCAATCATTTCATCTAACTTCCAAGATGTTACTCACAACATGTTTTTGACTGAAACAAACCTGGTTCATATCCACATAATACTGATTTATCAAATTCATAAGTTCTTATGTAGTCAAATTACCATTTCCACCTAGGGACATATTGCTACAACATATCAAATCATCATGTTTGGCCTCAAGGCCTTCACCAGATCATTCACACACCTTTGATATCTTCACATTGATGGTTCTATGCCAAAATAAACATTTAAATCTTTGCATTTACAGAATTACACACTTTTACAGTCTTACCACCATTTTGCTTATAGGTCACATATCCCTTAATTGGGTGATTCCTTTCCATTCACCTTGTATATCCACATTCCCAATGTAAATTCAAGAGCCTTTTTTAACACATCATAACATATCAAAATTTCTCAGTAGCTTTTCATAAATAAATTACCAGATTCTTGAATTGTTCGTTGGAAAGGGCTACTAATTTAGGCCTAAATTACAAATAAAGTGCTCATAGTTTATCACCAAAATACCAAAGGACTGAAAACAATCATTCATCATGTCACAAAACTGAAGAATCAAACATTTTTAGCGACATAAAGGCTCCATAAATCACTGTTCCAAAAAACCCCTATTCTATGCACAAACCAAGCCCTACAAAGGAGGGTTTATTGCATAAGGTACTTACAAACCTTAAATACTCATTCCACCACCACAAACACCATGGAAATAGCCTGCATAATCTTTAGAAACTCACCACCCACCTTCATGCATGCTTTTGCATTGAACACCACACTGAAACCATGCTTTCCATGAAGGAAACTTTATATTTCATGTATGATTCAACAAACAATCAGAGATTTCTTGATTTCCCTATTCCTGTACACTCACAAATTGCTTAAAACATTCTAAAAACCTTCTATACATTCCATCCCACCAATCTCCTAAATCTACATTGGTGGGATGGTGAATTCAAGCCTTAAACGACCCTCAAAACCCTTGACTAGTTAATTTGACAAACCACAAAAACCTTGGCTTTTAAATTTGATGGTAACTCTTCAAAACATCACTAGATGATTGTTAACACCTTGCATAAAGTGAACAAACAAATATATAGCCCATGCAAGAACTGAATTCAAGAATGAAACACAGTGAAAACAGGAACAAGGAACTTTATTTATTGAAAATTATTCAAGAATACAAAACATGTTCTTTTGCCCACCTTTTACATGCTTTTATATATATTTCCAATTAGATAACTACCTTTTGAATCTCCCTCATTGAGTGAAACTACCTAAACTGCCTTGTGACTTTTAATATTCCATGCTCTTTTTCCTTTTTACAATTTTTCCCATCTTTAGCAACATTTGGAAATCTTTTTTTTTTGTGACCACCTAAGGACCTTAAATACAATGAAGTAGGTCTTTATATGACCTTTACATGAATTTACAAATGGGCATTCAATCTAGACAAAAAATTTCCTATGAGAGGCAACTAGTAACCTAGGTGCTCTTGCACGAGTTAGTAGTTTGAAAAAATGCCTCGAAGAAATGCGGTCTCATGGTGATGGAATTCCATTACATCACCACATGAGACCACATTTCTTCGATGCATTTCTTCAAACTGCTCACCGCCTTTCCTATGATACCACATTTTTCATACATGTTCACCAAAGCATTTTATCAAACTACTCACTTCCTTGTAGTTGTTGCTATGGCTAAAAGCCTAAAATAGGTTCTTTCCAACAAACTATATGGATGCTTGGAAAAATATCTATCAAAGCATAATAGTAAGCAATAATACCATAGAGAAGGCAATGAACTTTTTGAAAAAATGCCTGGAATAAATGCAGTCTTATGGTGATGGAATTCCATGAGGTGAATTTGTTTGTAATGGCATGCCATCACCACAAGACCCCATTTCTTTTGAGGAATTTTTTCAAACAGTTCACTACCTTCTCTATCAGAAGTTGTTTCTAGAAACGGCTTCTGATTCTTATGGATTGTGGAAATCTATTACATTTACCTTCTCTATGCCACTATAGTTATCGTACATGTCTATGAAAGAATTTAATCAAATGGTTCAGCGGCTTACTACTATGGGTGAAAGCCTAAAAACACATCCTTTTGAACAAGATATGGATAGGGAAAATAGTAAACATGATAATCAAAAATATATAGTTTAATACTTGTACTCAACAATTTTGTTCATTAGATCTCATACATTATAAGTCATGTGACGTGGATCACTATTGTAACTTTTTTGTGATTGAATAATTTGTTGTTTTATTTTCAGATGTTGGTTGTGGAAACACCTCCAATTGTTACAAGGGAAATGGATATCGGTGTTTCATCCGTTATACAATCCTTGATGGCTCTGATAGGGGAGGTATGAGGCAAATTACTAAATTTCAATTTACATTCATTGTTATAGATGTTAGTTCCAGTGAAAAATCAAACCATTATTGATTCATAGTTTAATTCCTATTTGAATGGTTTATACAAGGCTTGAGCATGCCTCAACATCAGTGTGCAAATATTTCCATCATGGAGAGTGATCGTGAGATGGTCGTAAGTGATTATTTTTGTTAAATATATCATTTTTTATAATGTAATTTCTATATATTAATGTCTTTACTTCTTATTGTAACAGTCAAAACTTCACCAAGAGCTAAACTCTAGGAGTAGTAGGAGCACTCCTAGAGCATAGTAGAAACAAGTGACAGACTTATCACCATTGGATCACCAAACAAAGGGAAGAATTTATTTCGAGCATGGAGAAATGAATTTTGATTCTAGAGCCTTTGTTGTATGCCTGGGCGTAGCAATTTGGCATATTTTGTAATGGATATATTTGAAATTGTATGCCTATATGGCATTCATAGCCCTATATGGCTATTTTGTAACTATGTTTTATACTTATATGACATATATTGATGTATGCATTACGCAGCTATTTAGTTAGCCACAAATCTTGTTTATCGATGTTGGGTGTATATTTTGAGGCGAGAATTTATGACATCGTAGAAGCAGAGGTATGCACAAACTAAAACACATTACACTTTTCTCACTAACTTGATGTACTCTCCAACATCTCTCTTGTCTCATGTGAAGAGTTAGAACTGCTTGGCCATGCCTTTGCATCATTGAGGAAGTTTTGCTCTTTTTGACAATGTCAAAAGCATGGCTACATATAGATTAGGAAAATAATTTTCCTTTTAGATTAGAAATGCATGGAAGTTTCAAAAATTATCCTTGATATTACAAAAAGATATGTGTTTATACCATGACAAAAATCTTTTGGGGAAAAAATCGGGAAAAGTCTAGAAAAAATCGGAAAAAAATCAGATTTTAAAAAAAGGTAAAAAAAAGTAGAACAAAAGATAATTTTTTTTCAAAAAAATTTAAAGGAATTTCCATAGCATAGAGATATAGAGAGCAAATAAAATAAAGAGTTTAACTAATAAATTGTAAAAAATAGATTTTTGTAGTTTATATTCTTATCATTGATTACATTGCATTGCAGATCCTTCAAACTCAAAGCATTGCTTCACATTGCATAACTAATAACTAGATGTTGATAGATGAAAAATTTCAATTACAATATAGTTTTTACAAATTCAACCTAGCGGTTATGCAATTACTTCCTGATACATAACTAATAACTAGGAGGCAGAACGATTGCATTTGCTTGTCATGAAGTCTATGAGACCACACATTTATTTCAGGGAGCATTTTTTCAAAGCAGGTTCAGCACTTTGTCTATACTACCACATTTTTGATACATGTCTACCAAATCATTTTGTCAAATGATTCCTTTATTGTTATTTATGGCTGAGAAGCCTAAAACAAGTGCTTTTAATTTCAGCTATGGATACTTGGAAAATCTATCAAAAGCATAATAGTAAGCAATCATAGACAAGGTAGTGAAATTTTTGAAAAAATCCTCAAGAAATGAGGTCTCATGGTGATGGAATTCCATGACAAAGAGAAAATTTCTATGGATTTGTCATGGCATTCCATCACCATGAGACCACATTTCTTTGAGGCATTTTTTCAAACAGTTCACTGCCTTGTCTATGCTACCACATTTCTCATACATGTTTACCAAAGAATTTTATCAAACAGTTCACCTCCTTGCTGCTATGGCTAACAGCCTAAAATAGGTGCTTCCAAACAAGCTATGGATGCTTGGAAAAAATCTATCAAAGCATAATAATAAGCAGTAACATAGACAAGGCAGTGAATTGTTTGAAAAAAAACCTCAAAGAAATGTGGTATTAATGGTGATGGAATGCCATGACAATCCATAGCAATTTTCTTGTCATGCCATTCGTCATGCCATTCCATCACCATGAAACCACATTTCTTTAAGGCATTTTTTCAAACAGTTCACTGCCTTGTCTATGCTACCACATTTTTCATACATGTCTACCAAAGCATTTTATCAAACAATTCACTGCCTTGCTGCTATGGCTAAAAACCTAAAAAAATTACTTTCGAACAAGCTATGGATGCTTGGAAAAAATCTATCAAAGCATAATAGTAAGCAACAAACTATGGTCTCATGGTTTTTTTTCACGCAAAAATCAGCATGATTTTATTCACATTTTTTTGCAGGTTATAAACACATTTTTTTTGGAAATTTTGTTGTTTTAAATGGCATTCAAGTTTATGGTGGTTTTGTTGTTTATATGATGATATGTGATATTCTAGTCCTAATTCATGCTTCTAGGTTGCATAGATATATATTTTCTTTTTACATGTTTTTTGTACCAACAAACCCAAAACAAACTGAACCCCCCTCCAAAAATTTTGGCCAAACCATTGAACCAAGGCTAAACCCCCGAACCTCAAAGAGCCTATTCCAACCTCTTCATTTTCTTGCACAAACTTAATTGACCACCAAATTCTGTTTCCCCTTGACTTTTATATGTTTTACTCCCTCAAACCTCTCTTTTTCATTCAAAACTCCTATTTTCCCAACTAGGGCATGTCATGCCATAACATAATTTTGACCTCCCTTGTCCTTGCAGACCTTTTGAACACATCAAACTCCACAATATCACCCTATTTCCAACCTATTCTAACTTATTTTCAAGCAATTTCTTCTTTTCACCTCTTCTAGCCTTGCTTTTAAGGGCCTCAATTTTGGTCCCAGCAGTGACATTAGTAATCTCTTCCAATTCCCTTACTAATGCTATTTTATTATTCCTACTCCCTATCCTACTTACATTAGGCCCATATCACTGAGACACAGCCTGAACAATAGGTGGAATGACCTATTTCAACATACT
>VDFB02205917.1:0-31963 GCA_007258455.2 Sequoia sempervirens
AATATATTTAAGTCATTTCAATAGTTTTGACTAAAATATTTGGGCGCCCTTTTATATTTTAAGTGATTAAAATATTAAATCACCTTTATAGAAAATTTAAGTGATATAAAATGTATAAAGTCAATTTGACTTTATAATAAGGCATTAAGTTAATTAATTAACTCAAATCACTTAAAAATCCATAACTCTCTCAAAACTCCAAATATTCTGCCGCCGAAGTCAGAGACTCCCCGAATCGCCAACCGCCAACCAATCGACTGGCTCAAAACCGTAATCCATCAACCCTCCGAAAAATTTCACCTGGACCCTCTAACCGGGCCCAGCTAGCCCACAAGGGTCCAATAAAGGCTAACACACCGTCTTCTCGGTGAACTGCCTTAGAGAGGGGACATCACAAGAGTATTGCAGCTGTTCAATTCTTGTATTTCAGTTATTTCCTTTATGTTTGGCCAACCTCCATCCCAAAACAAGTCAGTGAAAGTCAGAGGTTGAGCTGGAGCCAGTTAGGCTCATCACAGTATGCCACTATTGCTAGTGTAGTGAGCATTCAATATGTTCTCTCTCATCCTGTGACTTCAGGAGTGTTAGTGAGGTTCCAAATTGCCAGCTCCCATTCAAATAGAATTTTTAAAAAGGCAATTCTGTTGCAGTGTTTCAGCCTCAACCTGGAGAATAGTTTTAAGGATTGCAAAACTTGAAAAGGTTCCATTTGGGATCCATCCTTGAGTGAGGGTAGTCTCAAATAAAGAATGGCTACAATTTCTTACTTTGCTACAGCTATATAATTGTGATCAGTTGCTCATTTATGATAAAGTCTAAGCTACCATTAGAGGAAATTATCATCTAATATTTATGGAACCTTAACCTTTAGATTTTTATACAGCTTCAACTTAAGCGAAGCAGAGATTGAATTTTTTTCTTATTGATGCATCCGTCAGATCCCTTTATTTAAAAGTAACCATCTCCATTTACAAATTAAAGAAAAAATACTTTATCCAACAGTGTCTGAATGAGCAGAAAACCAGAAAAGAGTCTCAATATCATCCGTGGATAAGATAAACCAGCCTTGGTTGTTAAACAAGACAAATGAGTATAATAATTGAGAGTTTTTAATCTGGTATAGTCATATTATTTAAAGTTTCACAACATGATGACAGAGATACATATTTATTAAACACCTGAGCTGGCTAAAAAAAGGCTCATGGACAATTTCTTCAAAAAGATCAGCTACAGCCCTTGCTCTGGTTGATTTTTGACCAAGATCTTGATCAATTTGGAAATAAAGCTGCAAAGAAAAGATAACAGTGCATAAATGGATAGGAACCAATACTAAAATTAAATTCATACTCTGAAATTGACAATTCGCAAACTATAATTCCAAGTGAACATTGAAAATTCGAACATGACTAAAGAAAGATCCTAAGGCAACCAATACTATAAATCAGTCATTGCTGTCCAGAAAATTTTCTCAACTTACCTCAACAGCAGAATTTTCCTCTGATTTATTCTTCACATTTGCATTACAGATTAGATAGCCCCTAGATGGCAGTCTCAAAACTTTCTCTTTATGCCGCATCTCATCTGGCAGAGCTAATACCGAAAATGTGTTTTTGAATATATTTGCAATTGCAGTAGCCTCATTCTCAGAAAGGTTACCATGACAAAGACCTTCAATATATAACTGCAATCCGCAAAGAAAAGTTCATATTTCTTTCCATATGCAATTGTCTGTAATACAAAAGCATATGAAGTATAGATAAACGAGCTGTTTACAAATTTTAGGTAAAGATCACTTATAAGATGACAGATAATATGAAAAAAAAAACCACCTGGCTAAGAAGTTCTGGGATAAAAGTTGTCAAGTCTGATAGAGACAGTGAAAGGAGACATGCAAGTTTGTCATCAACGTGCCAAAAATGCTCTCGCAAAATTTGTAACCTTAAATATGTTGAATGCTTTAAAGGTTTCATATTTGTATTCCTGTAGTTCCTTTCCATGTCCTCTTTCACCACCTGGAAATGCAAATATGCCATGAGATTTTCATTGATATGATTTTTTACCTGGCTACCATTCTTTTAGGGAGTTCAAATTTAAAGAAAGCAGATAAAAAATTTAATTTAAAATTCAACAGCTTTTTATAAACAGATGAAAGTGTCTATTCAGTAGTATTGTGTAAAAGGGCCCTATGGCCACTACATTCATGGAAAGCAGTGTGCACAAGTAGATTTAATGGTTGTTTCAATTCAAGCAATGATACCCGAATCTGGATTATCCTCAGTTCTGTCAAAATTTCATAAATATAAGAACAATTTTCAGAATTTGTCAAAACTTAGAAATTTAGATATCAATGCTTGAACCATTGATTCTAATTCAAAATGCAAGGGCATACCCAAAAAGTAACACCAAAATTAGTAATTTCATAATGTTTCACCTGTCACTAAGAAGAATCAAACAATTCACAATTAGGAAGAAATGCCTGTAACACTCCAATATGCGTGAAATAGAGAAATCTAACAGACTCTACAATATCTGCTCAGTAAGATGTAAAGTTTCATTTGCAGCCAAGAAGGATCAAAATATCACATAAAGGAAGAAATAGCAATAACTCTCCACTATATTTGTCCACTAGAGAAATCTTATAGACTGCTTGCAAAATCTGCTCAGTCTGTAGAACATACTTGAAGCTAATATTCACAAAATCATTTCACTGGCACCATCTGCAACAAGATATTGTCAAATGAGCCCCAAAACGAGTCCTAGCTCCATTCTTGAAATTTAAAAAGTCAAACTGAATATGGTTCTAAATCAAAAGCACCATAATGTCATTCTAAAAAAATTCCAAGTCAGTCATAATGAATGTTCAAAATGACTAACCAAAAAGTTGCTTAGACGTGCTCATCCACTATTATCTTTAGTTGGTTACTGCTAAAGGTTTTGGAAGGTAGATGGTACAACATGAGCGCCATTTCATTATAGTTGCATTTTGAACAACAGTTACATTCTGTTAATCTTCCCCATGGGCTTGCAATCATCACCATTGCAGAAGAATAAATGAGGTTTACTTTCAACAGAAAAAAAAGGAATAGCTAAATGTGACATATCTCAATGAACAGAATGCTGGATAATGCATTATGAGAGAATCTTCTGTTTCCTGAGAAACGAATTTAAGTTTTCTCTAATCAATTCAGAAGAAGAACTTTACACAGGATATGTCTAGCTGTTGACATTTAATGGGAAACATCCCAATAAATGTGGAGAATCATATTTCCTTTACAGACAGGTAACTTAGTTGCCCAAAATCTTTGAACCTGTATTATACTCCTAAAATACCAATAAATGCATAAAATTTCTTCAGTATTTTACAGTTACTGAGGTTGTAACGTTTAACTTAAATACCATTCTTATTTCCACGTTAACATCCTAGCTATAACAAAACTTAATATTTATCTATGAAATTCTGTAATATTTAACTTCCAATCTATAGTTATCAGACTCATACTCAGCACAAACTTGGTAGGTTGATTTTGGACTTAGACTTAACATTGTATAAAAATCTAGCACAAATTCAACAATTTGAAATAAAAATGATATATACAGACCTTTAAGGAAACAAATGTTTTTCTATGCACTCTTTTCTAAATCAAATGTAAAGACATTAAAAATTAATCAATTACAAGCTAATTTGTTGACATGTCCAAGTATACATCAAACAAATGAGTATTAAAGTGGATTTAAGCTTAAGAAAACAAGATTTTTAAACAAATAAATATTTGTAAATGTTTTTCAGCATATAAAACTCTTGGTTTCGGATATCCATGGAATCAAAAACAAAAAACACATCATCAAGTCATGAACTACACTTGCAAGGAACATGCGTCACTTGGCCCAACATGGCTAGTATTGGATGTAATATAATGTTAGACTACACTCCGTACAGAAGTATGATTGCTTATATTAATGATATAATAACAACCAATATTTTAATGTCTAAAAAGTAACTTATAATGTAAGTTATAACCACCAACATAATTTTCTGAATCAATAATAAATATAAGCATACAAACATTTAAGTGTGCGCCATCCAATCCTTTCAAAGTTCAAACTTTGTGCATTCATTGTTCCAAAAAGTAGCTCTATGGTGGTTCCTATGCCCACATATTAGATAGGTACTCAATGTTGTTGCAAACATGATACACGTACATGTGACAACAACATCCAAGGAATTTTCTTATGCTAGAGAGAAGCATATGTCACTACCTAGCATCTCTAATATTAGATATAATATAATGTTAGACTACACTCTATACACATGCAATATTGCTTTTATTGTTGATGTAATAACACCATAGTAGTCATGTCTAACAAATAATTTCAAAATTTTAGATATAACCACCAATGTAATTTCTCCATTCAATAATAAATACAAGCATGCATGACTACATTGAAGTGTGTGCCATCCAATTCTCTCAAATTTCATGCATTCATTCTTCCAAAAAGTATTTTTATAGTAGCTAGTACACTCGTGTCTCAAATAGGTCCATAATGTTTCTACAAACATGGTACATGCGCATGTCAATAGGATCCATGGGATTTTCTCATGCTCTCTACTCCTCATCCTTTGACACTACTATTTCCTTTGCCTCAAGCTCAACATGTGGTCATACTATGTAAATACAAGGACCTTCAGCCTCTATGATCCATTTTGATAATTGATCAAGCTCCTTTGATATAATTTGACATAAATTCAACACATTATTTATTTGTTACAAAGACAAAGGTTGTAATTAACATATAGACTAGTTGGTTCAACCTTTTCACCATCCATCTATTGTACTTCTTGGAGTGTATGTGTTTAAACACGCTCCAATTTTGCTCACAACTTTAAGTATTGTTGATTGACTCAAGACATGTACCACAATCATTTGATGATTTGGTACCTTAGCACCATGCATCTAAAATGAAAACAAATTGTGAAAAGGAACTAAAACTCATTCCTCAACACTAATGCAAGATATCTAAATATATGGCCTTAAGTAACTTTTATCTAGCCACAATGTTGTTTGAATTGCCTTACATATATCTCCCACAAAGAGGCCCTCTTTTGCAAGTCTAAAAATCTTGATCTTTAAAAGGATTCTTTCTCTAATCAAGGAATTTGCTTCTATCCACTCTACACTAATGTACATAATCCTAGGTGTACTAAGATAATATTTTATATTTTGTATTCTAGTTAAACTAGAAGTTGAACGATCATCTAGAAGATGAACTAAACAGTCACTTTCATATTGTTAAATATGTACATTGTATCTCATTTTGATTAATGGATGAATGGTTAAGATTTTCTTTGAATATTTTTCTAGTTGTCTATGTCCCATCCATTTTATTTTTGCATTTACATTCCTAGGATTGAGATTGGTATTAAAGCAAGTTATTCATCCTCCATTCTTGCAATAAAATATTCATTCAATCAT
The DNA here is from genome assembly GCA_007258455.2 of Sequoia sempervirens. Lineage (NCBI taxonomy): Eukaryota > Viridiplantae > Streptophyta > Pinopsida > Cupressales > Cupressaceae > Sequoia > Sequoia sempervirens. The sequence continues at coordinate 5,472 of VDFB02205917.1, forward strand.
CTAGAGTTTCAATCTTTGAACTAGGAATTTCCAAGTTGTTCAAACCTTATTCTTTTTTTGCTACCATTGTCTCCATTTTCACTCTATAAAACCTAAGTGTCTTTTGATAGTTTTGTGAGCCATTTCCTACTAGCATGTAAGAGACCAAGTGTCTCTCAACCTTGATTGCTGATGACGAATGCAAATTTTTGTTTGTTTTTTGTTGTTTTTGACTTTTTTTGGTTTTTTTGCAAATAAAAGAGATGGTGCGATTTTGCATAAAATAGTTCTAAAAATTCATAATAAATACAAGGATGATAAACTATGCAGCAAATAACTCCCAGAGAGATGGCGAATGGATTTATTTCATTTGATGCAAGATTACAAAGGCGAAACTCAAACATGCATACAAAAGGCAATAATATTTAATGGAAAAACCTGGTATTTATTGTAGCCGCCTGAATGATGAAAGAATGGTATGGCTAGCACAGGAAACAATGATCTCCCTCTCAGATAATGACGCAGGAACCTCAGAAGGACAAGGCGCCACCCATAAAGGAAGAATCAAGCAAAAAGGCAAGGCAATTTGCTTCTACAGAGAAAGACGTCCTTGCAGCTGAAGGGTACGACCAAAAACCAGCAATTAATGCAGCCGTATGAACCTTGAAATAAGTGTCAGATGATAGATATGAACAACCACTGCAAATGAATTCCCTTCTGAAGAAGATCGATCCAAACCCTTGATTATAAACTTCACAATAAGCTTTGTAATGACTTCTGAATGAAGCCACTCAACTGACAAGCTTCAACTGGTATCTCACAGTCTCAATATGTCTGATTCTGAAGAGGGAACGCTCTCCAAAATCCAATGATTTGTAGAAACCCTTGTTTCACAAACCCCAATGTTTTCAGAGAGAAAATAAGACAAATTAGAATAATTCACAATGAAGTTCGATATGCCTTGAAGTGAAATATATGTATTCTCTCAATAAGTCGACCCAAAAAAGCACTTCAATAAGCATTTAATAATAATAATTCGTCCTTCTCCAAACATAGGCTTATTAATTAATAAATGGCGTCCCCTTTAATGATGAGTAATAAATACTCATTTATTAATAAAATCGTCCCTTATTATAAAGTAATAAAATACTTTATAATAAACCATTTAATTAATTAACTTTATAAATTGACTTTATAATATAAAGTCATAACATTAATATTTCTCCAATATCATTAAATGCTTGAATACTCGCTATCTGCTCACCAAACTATCAAACTGGGTCGAAACTGAGCTGACCAACTGAACTAGGTGCCCTGCCAGAAATAGCAACCCCTACCTGCCTGACTTACTATAAATAGTAAGTCCTGAATCTGACTCTATAAGACTCTGCCAAGGCCCAAACCTGAATCAACTAATGGAGTAGTGTCCCCAAACGCCGGATAACTGCCAAAATAACCCTCTAAACACATATGTCAGCCTACGAGGGTCTGGATGATAGGCTAACCCCTGAATCAACTGTACTACCTAGGAAGGGGACATTACATAGCAATTTTTTGAGAGTTCATGGTCTACCCTATCTCTTCCACTTTCAACTCCTAAAATAGAAGCAACTCGATATCCATTTTTATTTTAACAAGGGAAGGGTTTTGTCATGTCCCCGTTTTGGCGAGTATCGGTGATCGTGAGATTGGCCTATCATGAGACCCTCGTTTGTGAGTGGTTAGAGGGTGGATTTCGGAACTTGCTCGGGATTGGCAGTATTGATCAATTGGCTTTCGTTCGGGCTCATTCGGAGATGTTTTGCAGAATTGCTATTTTTAGCAGTTCCTGGCAGGCAGAGTGGGACCACTGCTATTTTTAGCAGTATGACTTTGGCAGCATCCGGAATCACTTCTGAGTTCGTCGGCATCAGACGGATCGGTAATCGGATGAGTAACGGGCGAGATATTAATATTTAATTATATTAATTAAATATTAAGTAATTAATGATTATATTATAAAGTTATAATTTTAAATTATAACTTAAGTTACCTGTCTTGAGGGGTGCGCCCATCATCAGAAAGGGGCCAGTTGGAGAATTAAAATATTATAAAATATTTTGGCTGGAGACTTTTGAATTATTAAAAGATTAAAATATGATATTTTAATTAAAACCCTATTATGGTGGAAATCGCACTTTTCAGCTTAATAAGGGTTTTGCCTTGGTTTCTGAGCCATTATGACATTTGAGAATCAGAAATTGATCAGGCCTTGCCAGAGCACAGAGACCTTAGGGTTTCGTCTCGAAATCGTCGGAGAACGAGCCATCTCCTTCGAAGCAATTCAGAGGATGTGAAATAGCATCTGATTTATTGCCAGTTGAGAAATTTCTTCATGCAGGAGGAATTACAGAGCATCACAGTCGATACAAACATCAGAGATTATTGTTTTGCAGAGCTTCAGCATATTAAAATCATTCAGAATATCTTCTATTCACAAAGACGCATATTCTTGAGAATCTGGAGAGTTTTGAGAAAGGCCGTACAAATCATTAATGCATGCAGCAGGGCCGTACTTCTGTACCAGGGCCGTACCTTCATCAAGTTGCATCTCACAGACTTATTCATCTTCAGAGATATTGTCAGGGGTTGAGCCAGAGTATATTCATTCACCAAAGCGTACTTTTCACAGAGATCTTGAGATTTGAAAGAAGCCGTACATTATTAATGACTGCTGTAGTTAAGCCGTACATCTTACAGCAGGCCGTACTTCTTCTTGAGAGTTGTACATTTCTTCATGAGGTTTGATTATAAATTCTTCCAGAGGTTAAATCAAACAAGGCGCCTAATCTATGGTTGTTCTGAAGGCTAGGAAGAGGAGCCGTACCAATTCATAATTGTTTCCCAGCCGTACCAACCTGTACTGTCAGGCCGTACCATCAGAAAAGGACATCTTTCTTCATCAATGCAAAAAACGCCTTACTTCTCTTCAGTTCCTCATCACTGGCAGAGGCGCACTATTACCTGGCCTAGTTCTGGAACGGCAGAGAGAGGGAGAAGAGACTCTGGATGCAGCCGTACCATTTCAAATCTGTAACCAGCAATCTGCAAATTCCAGGTTTTCAATAAGATTCATTATTTCTCATTGCATGTAACTGGGTTGTCTTGTAATCACCTTCAGAAGATTATATGTTAAACAAGTTTCAGTATTTGCTAAAGATTTGTAATTCTCAGAGATATATGATTTTATTGCATTTATTTGTATTTATTGCAAAAATCGCCATATTGCATTTAATGTTCAAAACCCTTGAAAACGTTCAAAAACCCTGAAACTTCAGAAAAGTCAAACAAAACTGTCAAATTGAGAATTAGGGGAAACTGGGGTTTCTACAGTGGTATCAGAGCTAAATCCTGCCATCCTGAGGGTTTAGCCGTCTTCTGCAGCCGGAACAGTTAGGGTTTTACCAGGCATCATTCTTTCAGGCGAGCTTTGGTTGATATGCAACAGGGTTCGTTTTGGCAGCCGGGAAACATGGCTGACAGAACTGACAGGTATTACAGGTCGGATAGAACAGTTGATCTTAGAACAGAGACTCCTTACAATAACAGAGGTCAGAACCGTGCTGAGGTCTTGCATGCACTCAGAGAACTTAGTGCAGGTCAACGGCGGTCAAATGGTGTGTTACAGCAGGTGGCAGTTGCACTTCAGAGACTGGATACTCCGAGGAGATCGTCACCACCTCGTGACGATGACAGAAGTGTTACAGGTTCGCGGAGAGCTCCTAGGTCAGTGTCACGGACAGCGGATAGGCCTACGAGGCCCACCTTCACGAGACAGGAGCCCGTTGAGGATATATCAGGTGAAAGGTATGAGGGTTTGTTCGCCGCACACTCAGGGCAGCGAACAACGAGTGGCAGTTAGAAGCACCTGAGATTAGTGGGAGGATTAACATTGACAGGACACCGCAGAGCACAGATGGAGAAGTGATTAGCATGTTTCGGGAGTATAGCAATCTACCTCAGAAGATTAAAGAGAAACTTTCTTTCGTGAGTTACGTGGATGTGCACCCGAGTCTTTGCCATAAGACGGAGTTCGAAAAACAGAGATATCTCACTACAGCTCGTGAGTTGTTTACACCTGGGAAAGATAGAGAATCTACATCTGATGATTGTACAATTCTTCATGAGAGTGATTTGATATCTTCAGTCTCTTGTGAAGTAGGCAGAAATTTGTGTGATGAATTTGATCGAAGTGCTTATTTGATCCATAAGCACACTAGCACAACTTCGGGTAATGGCTTACCTACATCGTCTTTGCAGGAGGTGACTCAAGAAATTTCTGCCCTAAAAGCCACTTCTGATTTTTATAACAGCGATGGTGAAACTTTGCGTGAGCATGATATAACAGCTGTTTCAGAGGTGCAAAGTAACTCTATGGAGTCGTCACGTGAAGAGATTCCAGAGTTGGGTACTACAGATGCAGTTGGTATTGAGGATTTATGTTATGACGAGTCTGATTTTCCGGATCAGACCTTTGAAAACCAGCTAGAGGATTCGTATGTTGACACGGAATCCCAGGATCATGCGTTGGATGAGCATGCAGTCACTGTTGGAGTAGAAGCGTGTGAGGATACTGTCAGACCAGCAACTTCTACCGTACCAGTTGAGCCATCCTTCGAGGTACAGAGCAGCAGTACCTTAGATGTTGAGGTGTGCATGGTTGAGAGCACACACGATGCTGCAGATCATGAGGAGAGTGATGACGGATCAGCATCATATCATAGTGCATATGGTGAACCGGAAATCTTGTATGGGGGTCGTGAGTTTCAGAATCCTCATCATTTGGTTGGGCAACTACATGTGGATGACACTATGATTACTACCGCCCTTGAGCATTTTGACGTTGCTCGTCAGATGTTGACTACCTACAGTAGGAGTCCTTCGACAGATGAGCACAGTGATAGAGGTTTTTCCCTTGCAGTGATACATGCACTCCGAGAAGCAATTGGAACGATGAAACAAAACTATCTAAAACTACTAGCAGACAGAGATTTCCTTCTCGAGTGGGATTGCCTTTGTTATGATGCATGGCGGGGAAAAGAGGAGCGGATCGATGAGCTCACTCATGAGCTTGAGGTGACTGCGAATTCATTGCAGAGCACCCAGTTGGCTCTTCGGGAGTCACAGTTACAGATTGAGAGGCTTACCGTGGCGTTGAGGTTAGCACAGTCTTCACCACCTTTGGACATCGTGCAGTCTTGCATGGCAGTGGTTGGTGAGGAGTATACACCCATGGTTCATAGCAGTGTAGGAGATGTTGAGGATGAGGTTACCTCCATCTCGGTCACAGGATCAGTTGATACAGATAGGATGAGTGCACTCGATGAGAGTTGCAGTGAGCCACGCATTGCACCTGGTTCTCATGAGACTAGTCCCGCGATAGGTGATGCAGGGCAGATCGTTGATAGTTCCTGTGACATGGTTGTTGATACACTGGAGAGTTGTGTGACAACCCTTGATACTTGTCCATCTTCACAGCAGATATTCAGAGTCTCATCCAGTTGGGAGATTGGTACTTGTGTTGATTTGTTTCCCTCTCCCGGAAGCAAATCATCTTTTCATTTGATACAGTTGACTATGGTCGGCAGCTCGTTGAGCCTAGTCAGGAGTACAACTCAGTTTATTATTCCAGCGATTCAGAGATGGATGATTCCGATCAGGATAGCGTGATTGTGCAGTTTGTAAACAATCCATTGTTTGAATTTGATGGTGGGGTGATCTATGATAACCCACTCTTCGAGTTGGACGCCGATAGTACTCTTGACATTAGTTCTGAGTTGGGTGATGATCGTAGTGTTTGGGATTGTTGCAGTGCATCGCAATTCCAAACCAAACTCACAGAGGAGTTCAATGAGGTGTACACGGTGAGGAGTGCTTACAGTTTTGTCTTTGATCCACCTGTACATGATTCGATGCACCGTTCTCGTACACAGGGTGATTCTCTTGGTGCAGTCGAGGGGAGTAATTCATTTCGGTGTGCAGAGTTACCATCTTCACAAGATGGAATTAGCGGATGCAGGTACTTGATCCAACAGTTTGTGGGGTATTACTTGCAGGGGCCGCAGTCAGTCATCTATCATGCCGATATGTATTCGTCAGGGCTTGATACGGCTATGTCGCAGATTTTTCATACAGGTGCATGGTTACAGGGCGACTATGGTGTTAGTTGGCATGATGGCACGGACAGTTATTACATCCATGAGGGTTTAGCAGAGGACAGGGAGAGATTCAGGATAGTAGATGCTTCTAGTAGCTTTTATCTCTGCATGACGGATGGATGTAGATTTATATTGTATTGGGATCCCGGTGGAGACAGTGTTGGCACCGAGTTGTGGGTGGGTCCCAGTGATTTACTTCACTATTCTCAGCATGGTGAGGTTGGAGGCAGTAGAGCGCAGTGGCAGCCTGAGGAGGACCGTCACGACAGACTCTTACGCTGGGTTTGGAATCCAGGCATTGATTGCGCAGTTGAGTTTGATGCCGCTACAGGAGATAGTTCGAGATGTGTGGGACATTACACAGTTTTTTTTTGGAGCTTTCCGAGGATTGGAGTTTGTTTGCAGTTGAGATTGCTTGGGGTCAAGCAATTTTAGGGAGGGCGGACTGTCATGTCCCCGTTTTTGGCGAGCATCAGTGATCGTGAGATTGGCCTATCATGAGACCCTCGTGACAGATGGTTAGAAGGTTTCGAGCTTGGCTCGGTCAGTTGGCAGTATTGATCAATTGGCTTTCATTCGGGCTCATTCGGAGATGTTTTGCAGAATTGCTATTTTTAGCAGTTCCTGGCAGGCAGAGTGGGATACTGCTATTTTTAGCAGTATGACTTTGGCAGCATCCGGAATCACTTCTGAGTTCGTCGGCATCAGACGGATCGGTAATCGGATGAGTAACGGGCGAGATATTAATATTTAATTATATTAATTAAATATTAAGTAATTAATGATTATATTATAAAGTTATAATTTTAAATTATAACTTAAGTTACCTGTCTTGAGGGGTGCGCCCATCATCAGAAAGGGGGCCAGTTGGAGAATTAAAATATTATAAAATATTTTGGCTGGAGACTTTTGAATTATTAAAAGATTAAAATATGATATTTTAATTAAAACCCTATTATGGTGGAAATCGCACTTTTCAGCTTAATAAGGGTTTTGCCTTGGTTTCTGAGCCATCATGACATTTGAGAATCAGAAATTGATCAGGCCTTGCCAGAGCACAGAGACCTTAGGGTTTCGTCTCGAAATCGTCGGAGAACGAGCCATCTCCTTCGAAGCAATTCAGAGGATGTGAAATAGCATCTGATTTATTGCCAGTTGAGAAATTTCTTCATGCAGGAGGAATTACAGAGCATCACAGTCGATACAAACATCAGAGATTATTGTTTTGCAGAGCTTCAGCATATTAAAATCATTCAGAATATCTTCTATTCACAAAGACGCATATTCTTGAGAATCTGGAGAGTTTTGAGAAAGGCCGTACAAATCATTAATGCATGCAGCAGGGCCGTACTTCTGTACCAGGGCCGTACCTTCATCAAGTTGCATCTCACAGACTTATTCATCTTCAGAGATATTGTCAGGGGTTGAGCCAGAGTATATTCATTCACCAAAGCGTACTTTTCACAGAGATCTTGAGATTTGAAAGAAGCCGTACATTATTAATGACTGCTGTAGTTAAGCCGTACATCTTACAGCAGGCCGTACTTCTTCTTGAGAGTTGTACATTTCTTCATGAGGTTTGATTATAAATTCTTCCAGAGGTTAAATCAAACAAGGCGCCTAATCTATGGTTGTTCTGAAGGCTAGGAAGAGGAGCCGTACCAATTCATAATTGTTTCCCAGCCGTACCAACCTGTACTGTCAGGCCGTACCATCAGAAAAGGACATCTTTCTTCATCAATGCAAAAAACGCCTTACTTCTCTTCAGTTCCTCATCACTGGCAGAGGCGCACTATTACCTGGCCTAGTTCTGGAACGGCAGAGAGAGGGAGAAGAGACTCTGGATGCAGCCGTACCATTTCAAATCTGTAACCAGCAATCTGCAAATTCCAGGTTTTCAATAAGATTCATTATTTCTCATTGCATGTAACTGGGTTGTCTTGTAATCACCTTCAGAAGATTATATGTTAAACAAGTTTCAGTATTTGCTAAAGATTTTGTAATTCTCAGAGATATATGATTTTATTGCATTTATTTGTATTTATTGCAAAAATCGCCATATTGCATTTAATGTTCAAAACCCTTGAAAACGTTCAAAAACCCTGAAACTTCAGAAAAGTCAAACAAAACTGTCAAATTGAGAATTAGGGGAAACTGGGGTTTCTACATTTTATTCATGGCCAAAGTTGTAGATATTAGGTGTTGTATGAAGGTTTGAAGCAAAAGCATCAACTACGATCAATGTGAAATCTTCCATGAGTCCAAAACAAGTATTTTTATAGTAGAAAATCTTCGCCAATTGGTGAATAGTTTTTATTGGCCAATTTGAAATTGACGAATACATTGCAACCAATGGGGTGCCCAAATCGCTCAAATTTTAGGAATTATCAGTTCAATGCATTTCAATTCGCCATCAATTTATTTTACGAGGCATATGTAATTAATAATTTCACCATAACAAACTACATGTTTCTAATGGTCTCATTAATATTTTTGCTTGGATTCTCAGAAGCATATAATAAATCACCCACATATTCGCCTTGGAATCTCAGAAGCATATATTAAATCACCTGCATATTCGCCAATACTATTAAAACAACATTGTGTATTGGGACATGTTTCGCCAACAACATTAAATGTTCACTGCGTGTGAGGATCCATTTCGCCAACAAAATTTAAAATTAATTGTGTATAAGGACCCATTTCACCAATAATATTAAAAAATAATTGCGTATGAAACACATTTTGCCAATAACATTAAAAAATAATTGCATACGAGGAACCATTTTGCCAATACTATGATAACTCCATGCTAATCCTAGGCCCATAATCACCTTGAAAATTACAAAGTATGTGTTTTGTCAAGGTTTGATTCGCCCAACACTTAAATGTATTGTTGTACCATCATGCCGGATTCACCAAATTTTTACTATACCATTTAAAAATACCACAAAATTTTCCAAATATGGATTGATATAAATACAATCGAAACTCTGATTTTTTTTTACACATTTTGTTCAATTTTGAACTTGTGAGCTCTCAATTCCAATCATAGGCAAGTTACAAACTTACAACTACAAGCATTGTTGCATTAGCGAATAGCGAGTCGGTGAAAACCTAAAAGTAAGTGATCATTTCTTCATAGTGTTATAACATTATTTCTCTTTGCCATTCTTGCTTCATTCTTACAAATGATATTGAGTAGGGAATGGGATATATCTAGGACCCAAGGATCTATATTCTATGATTTCTTCTTAAACAAGAAGACATTTTTTGGCAACTTTTATTTCATGAGAGATGTCAAGTAGAAACAAGAGTAAGAGCCCTCAAGATGGAACTACATCATCAACACTTGCACCAAATATTAATGAAGAATGCAATACATCAGAGGAAGATCAAAATGAGTTAATTGAGATAGATTAGGATGACAATGCTGTAGAAGATGTTCCAAAGGATATCTAGGGTAGCTGGAATGAGTTAATTGACCTAGATGACAATGTCAGCATCACAAATGATGTTGCTGCAAGGAAGGGGAAAAGAAAAGACAAATCAAAAACAGGACACGAGTGAGATATGACAAGCAATTTTCAGATTGATTGGGTATCAAAGTACCCATTCATTGAACTAGTTGAGAATGCAAACAAAGATGAACCTACAACAGAATGCAAGCGTAAGATTTTTTTAGTTAGAAATATAAAAGGGAGAACTTGCATCAAAAACTTCACACTATAGAAAAGCATATTTGTAAAGTTTATTAAAAAAAAACCATAGATGGAAAGGAAACATCAATAATAAGATGGAAATCAAAGGAAGAATGTCTTCATGTTAAGCATGCCTAGAATATGATGAGCATATGCAAAGAAAGGCGAAGCTTGTTGAATCTGGAGGTTCAATTGAAGCTCAATTTGGAAACATAATGGTAGGAGCACAATTGGCAAAAAATGTTCAATTGGGTGTTTTACATATTCTAACCAGAGAGCATCCTATCATAGACTACACAAAATATAATAATTTATTATCTTTTTTGGGCGTTACTAACTTTCCTAGCACACATTGATCAATAAACTGTGAATTGGAATGGGCAAGTTGTCTTGCTAAGGTGGAAAACAAGATTTACAAGAAAAATAAAAGAATCAACCTTCATTTCATTATCTTTAGATGAAGTTATTGAGGTAGATAATACTTTTTGGGTATGTATGCATGTCTCTACTGTACACAAACATGTTTGCTAACCTCATCTACTCTATGTTTATAAAGTGAAGGAGAGTTCGACATCGCAAAATCTATTTGAACTAGTAAAAAATCTATGAATGAAATTGGAAGTATGGATGACTTTGTAATGTCCCCTCCTTAGCCAACTTCAGTGTTTGATGGATTAGCCTATCAACAGGTTCTCATAGGCTAATGTTGGTGTTCAGAGGGCCTTATTTGGGAGTTATCTTCTGTAGTGGTGTTGCTCTTCAAGGATAACCTTCTTGAGGTGTTTTAGGCTCTGTTTGTATTCACTTACTATTTTTAGTAAGTCACTTGGACATTTGGGTCCAACCTGACTATTTATAGTAAACCATTTTGATGAGTAGAGAAAGCAATGGGTAACCTCACGGTGTTGGCAGAATCAATTAAATGGTGATATTATTGGAGTTATGATTTATTAACTATTATTAAAGTATTAACTTTAATAATAATTAAATTATAAATGGATATCATTAATGAAGTTTAATGACCTTTATAATGCATGGTTTTATTATATCATAAGATCAATTAATAAGTTATTAATGGTGGCGCCCACATGAAGGTTATATTACTTCTGCAACAAAAGCAAATGTTATTAAATATTAAATGGATTAAAAGCCTTGGAAATCGTGCTTTTTCAGAGGAGGTATAAAAGGCTTCAAAAAAGCACATTCAATTCATTCATTCATCTTTTACAAACTTGATGCTTTTTGTTGTGGAGAAGAAACAAGGGTTTCAGTCTGAAATTTTATCTTGGAGAACGATAACTCTCTTAGATTCAGTGATCTACAGGTGTGAAATATCACCCAAGGATTGCTCTAAAGGTGGCTTCATCCAAGAGCTGCATTTGTGCATATTGGAGTTCACTAATTCGAAGATTTTCAAAGGTTAGAGTGCAGATTCAAAAAATCGATGAAAGACATTATTGTTGGTCATTTCTCATAGCTAGCAAGTGAAGAATAAGCTAGTCGTACACCATCAAGCAGGTTGTACAACCTTAGACAGGGGTGTGGGGTTTCTAGGAAGAAACGCCTAAGGTTTGGGTGTGATTACAGCTCCTTCCTTGGCATCTAAGGCAAACAATTAATTGTGCAGCATTTTCAAGGTGGAGAAATCAGTCTTTTGAGTGTGGCATCCATTCCTTGGTGATTCCAGTTTGCTGGTCAAAGCATTTTCAGACCTGTATTTTGTGCTATTGGCTTCCAGGTATGAATGCTATGTATTTTCCAAGCATTGAATAAAAATTTGAATTGATAGTTTAAAATATTTGCTTAAGTATTTCTTTACTTTGCAATTATATGCATTTCTTGCTTTCCTGGCAAATTCATCAACAAACACAAACAAACCCATTGGAGACACCATTCTCCATTTACAGAATTTGCAGGCACCAACCCACTGGAGACACCAATCCCCACTTCCAGAATTTGTAGACACCAACCCACTGGAGACTCCAATCCCCACAATTGAGCACCAACTCAGCAAGAGACACCAATCTCTTCTTTAATAGGCACCAACCTCCAAATTCTTCAATGGATGATATGTCTTCACAAGATCTAAATGTAGATATGCTTTCCCTTACAAATCTGATCAACAACTCTGACTTTAAATGATGTAAATATTTTGTTCACAAATCAGATCCACACTCATACACTTTCCTTCTTTCACAAATTGATTCAAATGATGCACACTCCTCTTTCACGAATCTGATTCAATCTATGACAATGTCTTTCTTCGAATCTGATCACAAAAATACTTTCAAATCTGCACTTTTTATCCTCTCAAATCTGCTCTTATGCACTTTCAGATCTGCTCTTATGCACTTTCAGATCTGCTCTTATATTCCTTCAAAAATACACTCTTATATTCTTCCTAGATCTGCTCTTAATCTCTTCATAAATTCTGCCTTAAATCTTCTTTTGATCTGCTATCACTTTTATTTAAATCTGCTCATAGAAACATCATAAATCTGCACAATTTAACCTTATAAATCTACATTTGATCTTCTTTAAGTATGGACATTAATCTGCTCATAAGATTTGATATGAATTTGCTGCATTCTTCATTTATACTTCTGCTTGCTTCTGCTTAAATAATCAAATATTATTGCATTTCTGACTTGTCAATTTATTCTCCTTGCATCACCCTTTTATATAACACAATATGCCTCTTCAAAGGAATGTGTCACTTCACAAAACAGGTCGGCCTCACACTTCATAATTTTAATTCTAATTTATTTTAAATCCCAAAGTTGGGCACCAATATCAAGAGGGGTCGGACCCTTTGAAAAAAAAAAAAAAATTATTTATAATTTTAAATTCCTCAAATGGGGCGGCTACATGCCAAGGGTCAGCCTCTTAGAATTAATTAAAAATATTTCTTTTGTTAACACTAAACAGTCCTTCATCTTCAACGCTAGACATGGGCCTGTCCATGTGGGAATATTATTATTTTGCAAAATAACTGACCCCTCCTTGCCCAACAATATCTTGATAATAGTGCCATAAATTTGGCACAAGATTTGCACAATAATTTAGCCATCTACTGAGTTTGGACTTGTCCTTTGACATCAATGACAATATTTCCAACAATCTCCACCTTTGTCATTGATGGCAATACGAACATAATTCTCTCCTTTTGTATTGCTCCCCCTTACTCTATCTCTCCCCCTTAGACATCAATGGCAAAGGAGTGTAACATATTTTTCTCCTACACAATGAAATACTCCTTTTTGTGATGCTCCCCTTGACCGTAAAGCTCCCCCTCACTATGACTCTCTCTTACTATAGCATTTCCTTTTGATGTTAATGGCATCATTCTTTCTTTCCTATAGTTCTTCCTTGCTGTAACTCTTCCCCCTTTTGTGCAACTTTCCTCCTTTGACACCAATAGCAACAAGATGCTTTGTTACTTTCATATAGAATATGCATTAGCTGATCTATCTTTAAATTGTCTTCTCTACAGAGCTGAAGGTTATTTGCATTAATTCGCTCCCCCTTTCTTTACTTCCCCCTCTTTGACAACAATGGAACAAAGGACCTTTCTTCTCTATGGGGCTGAAAGGTAATGCAATGGTAAGCTCCCCCTAAAATCATGCTTCTTACAAACTTAGTGATGCTTCTTGTGCATCGAGCACAAGAATGGATTTTCTTTCTCTTGTTTGACTATTAAAATCATCTTCAATAAAAGATGTTGAGTTGCCTCTTTACAGAGGATTAGGCCTATCACCCATAGAATGCCCTTGGACAGAATTTAGAATTTGTCGTTAGATATAAAGTTATTGGTGCAACTAGCCTATCCACTTTTTAGCAGGCCCATAGACAACAAATTTTTGAATACTTCAATAGACAAACAACTCCAACTAGTAAAACCACAAGATAAAACCAACTCCATGGTTCCTTTAGACTTAAGTTATGATAATTCATTTTCTCTTCTCATGTTACCAATTTTGTTTTTCCTTTCAAGACAACTCAATCTGAAACATTGTGAGGAAATCCTTTCTTCGAATTTGAAAGGAAACTCCCTGACCTAATCTACTCCTGAAATCTAAAATAAATAAATTGAATTGCTACTTTATACACAATATAATTTATTTTCTAGGACTTTTGAATACAAACAGAAGTCTGAAAGCAATCTAAACCTATCTTTTTGTTCTCAGAGGTAGGAACACAAGACATGCAAAATTCTCATCGCATCACGAGGTTTTCTGCTATATGATTGAATAACAATATGAACTACGAACAAAATATTATTCAATGATTAAAATAGGGGCCAACAAATTAGTATTAACAATGGAATCAATTTGTCATAAGAAACATTCCACAAACAATATGAAACACAAACCAAGATCAAAGGCAGCAATCCTTAAAAGCATGCAAATCTACTGGTTAACAAGAGAGAATAGGTGTCAAACAAAGTTGAACATAAATCTTCTTATTACAAAGAACTTGAATCTCAACACCACAAACTAACTTCAAAGATTGAATGAAACTCTTGCAGCATAAGCATAGCACAAATTCTCATATTTTATGTACTCAAGACACTTATTTATAAGCTCTCTAAGAGAAGCTTTAAAGAGAAAATAAGAATTTAATATTCCTAAAAAGCTCTTGCTTTAAAGCAAAACTTATCCATGTCTTCTAAATTAAGGAAATAAAGTTGTCCTTTACATTAAAATAAATAACAAATTACAATAAGCCAAAAAATAGGCACTTTTTTGCTCAATTGGACTCAATGTATACAATAGTCAGAAATGTTTATTTGTGAATCATCAATTCCTATTTGAGTATCTAAATTTGAATCCTCTGAAAATTCAAGAGACTCAAGAGATGACACACTATCTTTTTCCCTTGCCAATCGAACTCATTCTTTCATTCTAATTCTCCTCTATCTAATTGTCCCTACGCAAAGCTTCAGTTGTTCATAAACAATAAGTTCATGTTTGGGCAACTTAAGTCTATATGCAACAATTCTGACTACAATCTTCATCCACACTGTTCATATTGAAAGTTGATCCTCCCAACTAAATTGTGATTAGATGCTCAAAATTACTCTTTACCAATCCAAATGATATTCAATAAATGTGAATGGCAAAGATGTGCAGAAAAGATTGGATAACATGTTCAATAAATTTTAGCTTCTTTATGTTCTCTTTAACGATCTTCAAAGCAGGCTTCTATATCTCAAATAACACTTGCCAATTAGCTATCCCTTTCAAAATCTGATAAATTTAAGATCAATATCACCTTCGATTGCATCAATTCTTCCACTCCCCAAAACTACATTGACATTGAACTGGTTAGAACACCACTATATGAAGAAATATTACCAGTCATAGAACACTTTAAATCAGTAGACTGTCAAATGCTTACTCAAAGCTCTTTCAGTAAACTGAATAAATCATCAATTGTTTTGTGCTATCTTTAGAAAGATTCCCAATCCACTACTGAATTGTTCTTACATGTGATACTAACTCATCAAGTTGTCAACTATGAGGTCCTTCATCTATCCTTAGTGGTGAACTTGTTCTCTACTTTGATATCAGGTTCACTAGATGAGCAATATATGCTCTCAACTCCCTGTTTTCTTTTGCATTTTCTGTAGGAAAATGTAACAAGTCAATGTTATTTCTCTTGTTTACTAGTCCTAAGTCAACCTCCAAAAACTGGAAATCAACTTGCAAATCTTAGACATTTTTGCACATGGGAGGAATAGTGATTTCAGCAACAACGTGCCCTTCCTCATTCTTTTTAAACCTCATTTGTCTGTTGATTTTTTTTGTCTTTTCCTCTAGAATTAGATTAGAAATTGCCTTCAGGTTAAATGGCAATGCAACCACTATTCTAAGCTTTTCTTTTCTTGTTCAAGGTTTCTTGGATCCATTCTTCATCACTTGTACTTGGCCATGGGCCTTGGAATATCTATCAAAATTAAATGTGAATTAATGAAGGAGATTTCACCCTCTTTTTAGGAGCTAACTTCAACTTCTCAGGACTTGAACTTCCTTCGGCCAACTCGATTCTTTCATCTTCATTTTCTGATCATTAATTCTAATCTCTAAATCTCTAGGAGCTGCCTCACTTGTTTTTGGTATTTTTGATCTTTTTCTTTGTGGGACTGCCCCCATTTGTTTTGCTAATTGCCTCTCCAAAAATAATCAAGACATGTCCATGACTGTCTTGTTCATCTAATCTTCAACTATACAATCTTGTATTGACCTATCAATTAGAGATAACATCTCAACATCTCCTCTTGCCTGAACAAATCAGAGAGCGACATGTGATAATACTTGAGATTGAAATCAGACAACTCAGCATCCATGTTCTTAGCATCCATAGCATTTACACACCTAGAAAACCCAATCTAAATTGGATAATTAGAACCCAATTTGTACTTGTCCCAGTAATACTTATTCTACAATTAAGATTTTCCTGCAATATTGCATTAGAAGTGTCTAATCACTTGGGTATTGTAAGTTTGTAGGGTCATGCATAAAATCTGCACACTCTAATACAGGTAAAGGTAAGAAACTAGATAAACCAATCTGCCCACTCCATGATAAGCATTCTAGCTTGATATGAAATTCATTCATGGGTTTCATTCTTCAAATCTCTCACTATGAACATGGCGAAGACATTGTTGACTCTCTTGAAACGTTTCATTCCTTATCAGTACTCTAGCTACAGATACTTCAAGAAGAAGTGTCCTCTTGTTTGCATCTTCTCCAATCCTACAAAAACATTAGCCTACACCAAAAACTAAATTAGATAGGATACCATATGAAAGGTCCTAGTGTTGGAGAACTTTGTCAATTGAGAATGAACGAAATTAAATCAAAAGAGTCCAATCAATGTACTTTCTTCGATGAAAAATTAAGCTGATAATATAAAACATCCAATTTTTTAATGTGTTTGCTTCCATTTGGCCTGTGACTCTGTTGAGCATAGTGATCATTAAGCTAAGTTTTTATTTGAAATCACTTCAATATATTGTCAGCAAGCAGGAAGCTCACTTGGGCTCATTGAGCCACTTTTATGCAAGCTCTTTCTAGCATTCTTGTACATTATTGTCCCATTGAAACTCATATTCATCTTGCTCAATCATTTGTGTCTCCTCATAGAGCTGTAATATGAATGTGGATTCGAGTGTGTTATTTTCCAATCTATAAATTACTTGGTTGTCAGAAGAAATGATCTTTCTTGTGCTAGGCTTGAAGTGGCAGGCATACGCTATGACCTATGTTCCATGGCGTTTCGGGGACGGGGACGGGGGGACAGCAGGGGACACGTTTCCGGAACGTTTCCTAGGGGGCAATTTTTAGGGGACGGTAGGGGACGGCGACATACAAAATACATACATACATATATATATATATATATATATGATTTTTTCAAAATTTATTAATATATTATAGAGAGAGAGAGAGGGAAAGAGAGATAGATATGTCAATAAATTAATAATTGATAACAACAATATCAATATGTAAATAAATTGTGAGAGTAGTACTATAACAGCATAAGAAATGTCATTAAAGTATTATAAAATTTAGCACAGCAGTATCAAACATCAATAAAACCATGGTCTATCAATATCCAAATGTCTCAAACATGTATCCAGAAGTCTCAAAGTTCAAACATGAAAATCAAAATTTAATAAAATCTCTTATCACATTGCCGTTCGTCTTTCTTGCTACTGGAAACTTTAAATTTTTGCAGTTGCCAAAGTTTCGATTCAAGACTGAACAAATTCACCTGAGAGAGCCACGTGCATGAGAATGAGCTGAGTGCATGCCATAAGAATGAGCATAAAATAAAAATGTTACTATTATGTTTGCTTAGGACTTTAGGGAAAAATTTTAACATTGGGAGAGGTGGTGGGCCCCGTGCGATTAAGAAAGGAGGAATAAAAATTTAAAAAATCGATTTTTTTATTGTATTTTAACCCCAGGAACCTCTCAGCCCGTGGGGGACAGCTAGCCGTCCTCAGTACGATGGGGGACATTTCCAACGTCCCTCATCCATACTGGGGACGAGGAACCATCCCCAAATGGCCAGGGACGTTTCCTAGCATTTCCTACTGATTGGGCTGTTTTGGGGATGGCAGGGGACATCCCCTTTGCGTCCCCCCATCCCAGGGACGGCAGGGGACAGGGACAGTGGGTTTTGGGGCAGGGGACGCATCCCCATTTAACCCTGGCTATGACCCATTCAAGGGACTAAATTGTCACATGAAAAGAAGGGGCTTGGATGAGTCCACTTTCTACTAACTTGACCACCAAATTGCTCCCAGTTCTTAATCTTTCACCCATCTTCAAATCAAGAATTTTCATATAACCCAACTTAGTATCTTTGACATGATAAGAGTTGTTTGATAAACATGTTTTAGGCTCCACAATGTCTTCATGTAACTCCATATTTGAAAGTGACTTCTCCTTGCTCTCTATAGCTTGAAATATAAGAAATTTGCAAAAAGAAACGTGCTGTTTTCTGAGAGCACTACTGCTTTAGAGATGAGATTACAGGAATTGTTCTTAGGAACAACCTCCTCTGAACCAAGAAAACAATTATATGGTAGGAATTTACAAAAAAAAAAAAATCATTCTTCTCACAAAATAATCTAAATAATGTTTAATATTTATTCACGAAGAAAACAATCATATGGTAGGAATTTACAAAAAAATCAGTAATCAAAATTCCCCTTAAAAGAACAAAATGACAACTGCCAAAATATTACAAATCTTTCTCGTTGCTCTCTTTTACCTCAAAACGATCCACAGCTGGTGTAAACGATGTTGAGAATTTGAGAATCTTTGACAACAAAGTGGGTAGCTTCTCATTGAAACCAGATATCTTTAATTCAAGATTGTCTCCAACAATAGAAATTCTTGTTTCCAATTTAGCAACATTTGCCTACATTGAAAAGATTATCCAGAATCCAGATATTAGCAAAAATGTCTTACAAATACTCAAGTTGCCGAGAAGTTTCTAAAATGTGCAAAGCATGTCATAAGAATAATGCTTAAAAAATGCATAAAATGAAATATTCATTACTTTTCAGCCAAAAAACAGAAACAATGATTCAGTGGATTGTTCAAACGGTTTCCCAGCTTCTTAATTATATTATTTACTATTCTTGTATTGGCACAACCCATTCAGACACAAATTTCCATTCGTCTGCCTAGATATAAGATGTTCCTTCCACACACAGCTTGTAAACAGGTATGTTACAAATGGTATTGTGGCTTGTCATTGATCATAACAACATGATCTCATAAAACCATGTGTGTGATATCTCTTGGATATGAAATAGCACAGTTGCCAAGCCTCAAAAGATACTAAAATCAGCCTTCTTGATTAAAATGACCATTGAAAGAGGAGTTTATAATCAAAGGTACTTGTTTATGTGACCACAAAGTAAATATTCATCCTTCAAGATTAAATGACGCGATAAATTCCAGTAATCCACTTAGCAAAATAAATAAGGGAGAGAAAAAAACATTGCTTGGCAGATCATGCCACATTAGAATAACAAATATATGGAGTCACAATGCAACAAGCATCCAGAATAGGGCTTCATATATGCACTGCCTCAACAATAAAAAACAATCCACAAGGGTAGTTTAAGTAGAGCAGTTCTTTCTAAAAGTCAATACACAGGCCAAACAGCATCATTTGTGTGATACAATTTTTAATCACATATTCTCAAATCTAATAAGACAAACTAGTAGTTAATGTCTATTGTGAATTCTATTAAAGTATTATTTAATAAGAGTCATTTAGTTATTAGTCATAGGCTTTAATAAAGTCATTCCAACTCTCGGATATACTTTTTTGTTTCTTTTTCCTTTAAGAACGTTCTTTTATTTATCCCACATTGATAATGTGGTTTGTCGTCCTTCATTGTAATCTTGTATAAAAAAGCTTTCTTTCTTATTCAATTAATGAATATCACGGTAATCTTAATGTGCTCAATTTCCGTAATATGGTATCAAAGCTTAGTTAGAGCCAACAAAGACTGTAAGAGCATGAAGACCTGGGACTACTGTCAGCAGAGAGGAATTGAGGAATCGCCAATGTAGCACAGTAAAGAACCAAAAGGATTTGTAAAGAATCAAAGATCATCCCATTTTCAGAGGTCACATGGGCATCATTTCAGAAGAGAATTAGAGGTCATGTGGGCACAAATTTATGAGAATCACAACTAGAGTTTTTCTGAAAATTGTGAAAAAAATTTAATGAAAAATTGTGAATTTTCTGTGAAATTCACACCAATGTTTCTGTAATTATTCATGCCTCCCAAGAACAAATCATGACCAGGAATCACACAGCAGTTTTGGGGCAGATTTTTTTGAGGAAAATTCGGGATTTTTTTGTTTATAAATCGCATTCTTTGTTCTGCAGTAGTCACAAAAAATTTTGACAAAAAAATTGCACCTCCCAAGGTGAAACTTATGGCCAACAAAACAACAGAAATTTCAAGTTATTTTTTCCTTGAAAATTGCAATTTCTTTTGTGAACAATGCAGGTTTTTCTAAAAAATCATGCACTATTTTTTTGCATAAAAATCAAAGCCTCTTTTGCACAAAATGAAGGTTTTGTTGCAGAATTTTTGGGTGACAGCAGCTAGGACACAAAAAATTGTTCCATTTAGGTTGTTGTGGCTATGGTTTCTACAAGTTTTTCTATTGCAAGCTATGGTTTTTACATTTTTTCATAGATTTTATCCTTAACTGGCCATGCAATTTTTTTTTGCAATTTGTGGAAGGAGACTGTAGCATCACATCAAGGTGTAATCAACCTTAAGAAGAAAAATATGAATGGCCTCATTACCCAATATCATGTTGGAAAGTAGCCAAAGTATTCTAGTAAAAATTATAACAGTTGGAAGCAACATATGTTAACTATATTGAGTTATAGATACCCTGCAAGAATTGTGCTTCGTAAAGATTCATGTACAACAACTACGAGTAAAGACCAGGATAAATTTAATGAACATGACCGTGAACCAGTAATGTTCATCAAATCATCACTGGATGATGAAATGCTTCCTGAAGTTCAAACAAGGACAACTTTGGCTAAAATGTAAAAGCATTTATGAGATTCACATAAGACCTCAAACAAGAGCAGAGCCTTCTTCCTCAACAATACGTTATTTTCAATCACAACAGATGAGAAAGCTTCGTTGCAAGATCATTTAATAAAGATCACGCACATGCAATAACTGTTATAGCAAGAAAAATGGAAGAAATAGTTTGGTAGTAATAGTGAGATAGAGGGTGTAGAACAAGTATTTTTAGCCAAAGACACGGGCAAAGGCAAATGGTCAGAGAAGGACAAGGCAGCAATGAGGATGCAAGTAAGAATCTGAAGAACATCACATTTGACATTTCATTATTGTGGTAGGATGTGTCATATGAAGAAGCACTACATAAAAAGGATGGCTAATCAAAAAATCCAATCAAGGAGGGCCTCAACAAAAGGCTCATATCATAGAGCATTCAGAAAAGGAGTCGTCCTTCTATGCTTTCATCACGAAAAGACTTGCAAATTAGTCTAAGTCATCTACATGGTACATAGATTCAAGAGCATCACATTATTTCACCAATAGGAATGACTAGTTCATGTAATACACTATTTGCAATGATTCAGTGATCTTCGATGGTGGGTAGATGTATACAATGGTCATCAAAGGGAATATGTGTATATCCTCTAGAAGGAAAATCTTAATTTTTCTCAATGTGTATAGAGTTAGGAATGGAGCTTAATCTAGATGTCATTGTTAGCAACTAGAAATACTACATAGTTGACAAAGAGACCAAGAAATATATTGCTCTTGGTGTAAAAAATCATGGACTGTATAGACTGGTTCACACTAGACAAGTCAAGGAGCATGCACCGGTAGCACATTAGTACACTTTGGCATCAACAGTATGAGCACCTTAATTTATCTCACCTCTCTCAGTTGGCCCTAGAGAACTTGGTAGATGGACTACCTAACATTCAGCAACAAAAATTGGTTGTTCATGAAGCATCCCAAGTAGGGAAACAACACAAAGCTCCATTTGATGACAGAAAAACTTGGATGTAGTCAGTGTACAATGACTATTATTATGTTTCAATCATATGGTTTATCCGACTATGTATTAATTGTTTATTGGCTTAGGTAGTTATAAACATGGATTGGTTTATGGTTGTGTCCCTCTTGGCAATTGCCAGGTCCTTTAAATAGATTGTATATCATCAAGGAAAACAGTATGACCTAGTCAGATCGACTATGATCTTGTTGCAAATTGTTGTCATTGATGTCAAAGAAGGAAATACATTGGGATTATGGCTGACCCTCCTCATATGTGATTGCCCCTTGAAGAAGTTAAAATAAAATCTATTCTATTTGCTGGCCGACTCACATTGGGTTTAATTTTTTTATTTTTTATTTTAAATTCCTAGGGCTGACCCTCTCATAGTGGCGCCCATTTCCTTGTAAAAATAAATATTAAATAAATTCATTATTTATAGGGGGTCGGCCCCTATTGGAGTGCCCAAAAGCTGGAGATGAAAAGGCATGTATAAAGGCAAGAGTTACATCTATTAGAAAGGACATATCCTTACATGAAGTCGCCCCCCTTTAAGAAGATATAAAAGTGAGGTTGTGGAGAGTTTTTAAAAGCAAGAAATAATTGAATATCTTTCCTATCCAGGCAGATTGAGGATCAGATCTAGAACAGATCTATAAGCAAATTTGAAAGATTTTATGAGCAGATTTGAAGAATATTTTTACGACAGATTTTGTAAAGAAATTATAGCAGATTTGTAGGAGATCCGAGAGCAGAAATATAGCAGATTTGAGACCCAAAGTATAACTGATTTTTGTGAAGATATTAAGGCACATTTGTGAAGCATATTGTGTAGTCGGCCATAGTCAGCCGTTGGTCATAGTCGTAGTCGGCAGCAGTTAATTATATTTAAATAAGACTATAGTTAGTTTATAATATTTCATTTACTTTTGTACATGTTTCGGGAAGAATAATTCCCGGACTAGTGATTAGTTGTTGTCATGAAGCGTCGTGACGGTTGGTTATTCAACCACCACCAGTGGCTATCTGTACTTGAGTCAGTATAGTCAAGAGACATTATGTGGGTACTTATAATATTATGTTATATGTTGTTACATTTTGATGTTACATTCTAGTACGGCTAATTGTACTTGGATACCGTGACTAATAAATGAAGTAATATTTTGCTGTGCAATATGCATTCATGATTGTTTGCATTTGTCTATGTTTTGTTGATTCTCATTTACTCTCGTAGTACATTGGAATTCATTCCCGAGAGTATACATTTGGCATCATTGCCTAAGTGAATTCGGTGATCACCAAAATGGGAGAATGGCGTTGTGATGGGACAGCTAACTGAAGAGCCGGTACAAGCAAACGAGGATCATGAAGACGCTCTGACGGAAGAGCTCTACAGTATGTGGGAAATCTCATTAAGGGACCACGTACGGAGTGAGGCTCTCAAGCGAGAGATCCCTCAGTCAGTCATATGGGATTGACTGCACATCAACCAAGAGGTCAACCATCTTCTCACCAGACTGCCAAGGTTGATAGCATCCCACAACATTATCTTATAGGATCTCTGGGCTGAGAAGGATCAAGAACAGAGAAGGAAACAGATACTACAATGGTACGAGGAGAGAACCAATCAAGAAGAGGAGCAACAAGATACAAGCCGAAGATGTACATCTGGCAACTAAGGCCCGTACGATCGGCAATTAATGCCTATACGCCTCAACAAAGACAAAAATCAAGTACCGAGAGGGCAAGAAACTACCGAGGAACAAGTACAGAGATCATTAAGACTTAAAGAACAAGAAAACCGACAGAGGAAATTAAAACAAACCACCGAAGGAGTAGATGAAGACTAGAACGAAATAAACCAAAACATTATCTATCCTAGTGGAGGAACTGATGAGAGGAACTTCATAACCCCATATAAATAAATGAAAATGAAAATGAAGTAACAGAAAAACTTGAGAATAGCATACAGCATATGAGAGAGCTATCCATATTGGACGACGAAGGGTCGAGAATTGGAAGATCTGAACCTAAGACCCCAAGGTAGAGGGAGTATCAAACCGAAACCCAGGGGAGTCAAGGTGTAGAGGACGCCGACAGGGGATGCGAGGAAGACTCATATGTGGTCGAGAATGCAAGTGACACACCAGGACATAGCAGGAGAATCATTCCAATCAGGTCCAACGCACAAGGACATCGAGGAAGGATGGTGACTCTGCCAACCAAGAGGCAAAAGCTGTCGAAATTCACAGGGAGCGGGTCAGAAGATCCAGTACGACACTATAAGATGTGTGAGACAATATGGATAGCCAACGAGCAAGATGATGTGGACTATTCGCTAAAAGCATTTCCAACGACGCTGAGGGATAGTGCCATTGATTGGTACACAGAATTGGACCAAGTACATAAGGCATCATGGAGATTACTCAAGAAGGCATTCCAAGATAAATTCAAACTTCTGAGGGATGACAGTGAAATTGTGGCAAAGATCTACAATACGAAGCAAAGGAAGCACGAGAACATGCAAACCTACAACCGAAGACTCAAAGAATTGTTGGGAAAACTAGAGACCCAGTCGGCCGACGGGCTAAAGAAGCAGTGGTTCATCGAAGGGTTGCTCCCATCGCTGAGAAGGAAAATGAAAGTCGTGCCTCTGTCGCCGTACAATGAAGCATATGATCAGGGGATGGATATAGAGAGTGAAAATAAAACATCCTCCCGAGGGAAAAGGAATATGGACGACGAGGAGAGTACAGACGACAACAGCGACAGTGAGTCCAAGACCGTGCAAGCACTCAGGAAGGACATGATGAGAATGATGAAAGAATTGAAAGCCGACAAGGAGAGTACGAGGGAAGCCAGAGAACTGTGGCGTACGGATTGCAAGGGGGAAGGTCACACAAAGGCAAACTGCCCGAAGAAGCTGTTCTGCAATATCTGCCAAGTGAGGGGACATTCCATCAAGGAATACCCATACAATCTGAGAGCAAGGGGTACGCAAGTACTCTTCACTCAAGGAGAACCGTCAACACCGCGAAACACACCACCAAAGCCCCAGTACAATAGCAATGCATCCCCTAGAGATTGTCGAAGTAACAAAAGTCCAAGAAACAAGATACAATACGATGGTAAAGGAAGGCCCATGATACAATGCCGGAATTGCAACAAATGGGGCCACTTCACTGGGGAATGCTAGAATGGTCAAGATTCGAGGGGAAGACTGTGCAAGTGGTGTGGACCAGGTGATCATTAAGACAATGAATGCCCCAAACAAAAAGGTATCCACATGTTGGACGTGGAGGAGCAAGAGGTACTGGTGATCACTAGAGCACAAACGAAGAAGGCCACCTACCCAAATCCACATACGGAGAAACAAAGGATGAAGGAAGCAAAAGCCGAAGTGGAACTAGTGATGACGAAGGAACACAAAACACCTCTAGAGAATCCAAACACCTCTTGGCAGTCGGAGGTAGAAAACAACATTGTACAGCAGGTACTGCAGACCACCGTACCCATAAAGGTGACTGACCTTCTCCAGACTATGTCGCAGTTGGAACTAGCAATCACGAATGTGGTCGGTGATGACAAACGTCAGCAACAGGAAGGTTGAAGGAAAGAATTGATAGCGGAACCACCACCGTACGGTGAACAAACCATCGACCCAATGTTGTTGATGGCAAACATCGGGAAGATGCCAACAGTAGTACAAATGGAGATCAGACGGAAAATCCTGACAAACACTATCGCCGATGGAGGATCAGGAGTCAAAGTACTACCCGAAGAAACATGGAAGAGTCTAAAGAAGCCTACACTCTAGCCACTAACATTCCAATTAGTGGGTGTCGATCAGCACAACATCAAGCCGTTGGGAAGATTGATGGCACAAAAAGTCTTGATCAGCACGCGGCAATTCCTATTGAATTTTGACGTCATCCCACTATAGAAGAAGGCATACAACGCACTGCTAGGACGAGGATGGTTGATTACCGCCAAGGCGGATCATAATTGGAAGAGGAACACTCTTGATCGAGAGCAACGGACGGAAGTACGTCATCGACTTGAAGAACCAAGCTATCAACGAAGAGTTGGCATCCTTCGAATCCAAGTCTGACGAGGGAGAGTCAAACACGGATGAAGGAAGGAAGGCTATGGAGTCGAATGACGAAGGCGTACTTGAAATCAAGAGTTGCTCAGAGGACGAAACAAGTTCCCTAAATGGCCTATGTCACTGGCAAATGGAAGGTTATGAGGTGTTCCACCGAGAGTGTAACATGCCATAGATTGGAGAAACCAAGGAAGAAGAGAAGGGCACGTCCAGCTAGACATTTTCGACCAAGTACGAGGAGTACAAAGAAGAAGAGGATAAGGGGACATCCAACCAAACAATTTCGATCAAGTACGGAGAGTTCAAAGAGAGTGTACCAGAACTGGATGATACACCAGCTAAGAAGTTGGAACGTGACAAAGTACGAGGTAGTGAGAGAAAATTAGAAACAAAGTAAAGAGACAAGGAG
>VDFB02205918.1:0-12296 GCA_007258455.2 Sequoia sempervirens
TAGTAGAAAGGATGAACTGAACCTTAATGGAAAGAGCTAGGAGTATGTTAAGTACTGCTAAGCTAGGTGAGTGCCTTTTGGATGAGGTTGTAAGTACTTCTTGTTATTTAATTAATAGATCTTCTAGTTCATCTATTGAAGATAAAACCCCTTATGAAATGTGGTTAGGTACGAAACCTAGTGTTGCACATTTAAGGATCTTTGGTTGTGAGGATTTTGTTCATGTTCCTAAAGAAAAGTGATCTAAGTTTGATCCAAAAGCACAAAAATGAATATTCATAGGTTATGGTGAAAATTTAAAAGGTTACAAGCTTTGGAATCCTCTAACCTAAAAAATTACTTTATCTAGAGATGTGATTTTTAGGGAATTTAGATCTTATACAAGAGAACAACCAAAGGAGATGGATACTTCTCGAGTAGTGCATTTTGAGACAAATACTAGGAACCATGAAGATGCACATGTTGAAGAAAAATTAGATGGATTGGATGAGGAGATTCACAAAGTTCTGAGATAGATGCTCATGATGAGCATATTCATGAGGAACAAGAAGAACCTTCTTTGAGAAGATCCACAAGACAACAGAATCCCATTGATGGGTATAGCCCACTTGATTTCCATTGTATATTTGCTTTGATGAGTACTAATGATGAATCTAGATCTTACAATAAAGCTTTGTCTTCAAATGAGAACAAGCTTTGGTCACAAGCTATGCATGAGGAAATGGTTTCCTTGGATACTTGTGACACATGGGATCTTGAGAGTTTTCCCAAAGGAAGAAAGGTCATTGGTTGTAAGTGGATCTTTAAAAAGAAAATTGGAGCAGATGGTAATCTCAAAAGGTACAAGGCTAGATTACTAGCCAAGGGCTACTCCCAAAGAGAGGGAGTTGACTTTAATGAAATATTCTCTCCTATTACTAAATTAACTTCGATTAGATTCCTTTTATCTATTGTTGTTGCTTATGATTTTGAGATAAAGCAAATAGATGTAAAAATTGCTTTCTTACACCAGGATCTTGATGAGGATATTTATATGAGGTAACCTAATGGTTTTATTGTAAAAGGAAAAGAATTATTTGTTTGTAGGTTAAAGAGATCTTTATATGGATTGAAACAATCACCTAGGACGTGGTACTAGAATTCTGATGCTTTTGCATTAAAAATTGGTTATGTTAGGAGTGAGGAAGATCATTGTGTTTACATAAAATTTAGTGATGATTAGATTTTAATTATTATCTTGTATGTTGATGACATGTTTAGTGGTAACAACAAGGTAATGATCAAAGAATTTAAAAGCACAACTCTCTAGCCGGTTGAATAAAAGATATAGGGGTTGCAAAATATATCATTTGTATGGAATCAGAGATAGAGGTAACAAAAAGCTTTGCTTAAGTCAAAGCAACTATGTTGATACTATTTTGAAACGGTTTAACATGCATGATAGTAAACCAATTAATATTCCTTTACTAGTTGGCATGAAGTTAAGTTTAGACATGGGTCCTAAATCTGATTTTGATCATGAGGAAATGTCTAAAATTCCATATGCTAGTACAGTTGGTATTTTGATGTATGCAATGGTCTATACAAGACCATATATAGCCCAAGCAGTGGGAGTTCTAAGTAGGTTTATGTCTAACCCTGGTAAAGAACATTAGACTTATGTTAAGAGGGTGTTTAGATATTTATGAGGTACTTCTGATTACTGTTTGGTTTATCATGGTGCTAATGATATTGATATTATGCATAGATCATTGGACATACATGGTTTTGTTGATTTAGATTGGGTAGGAGACTTGGATAGCTAGAGGTCGACAAGTGGCTATGTGTTTACTTTTTTTGGAGCTACAGTTAGTTGGATGAGTAAGAGGCATCCCACAGTTACTTTTTCCACCATAGAAGCAGAGTAAATGGATGCTACACATGCCTCTAAAGGCGGTTTAGTTCTGAGACTTGGGAAAGGTGTTATTGGTTTTAATTGCAAGCAAGTGGAGCTTGAATGTGATAGTCAAACTGCTATTTGTTTAGCCAAAAATCTATGTATCATGCTCTTACTAAGCATGTTGATGTTCAGTATCACTTTGTACGAGAAATGGTTGAGAGTGGGAAGGTATTGATTGAGAAATTTGGCACTTTGATCAATGCTGTAGATTATCTTATGAAACCAATTCCTACAAATAAGTTCTCTTGGTGCAGGAAGGTCATTGTGGCACTTGAGTCCTATACTTGATTTATAATAATGAATCCTTGTTTAGAATAATTGCAATGTATAATGTCAAGTGAGAGAATGTTGGGAATAGGATGTCATTTGATTGCAATCCTAAACATATTTCATGTATCTCCTAAGTCCTTGGAAAGTGTTCCCCAACACTAGGATTAGAAAGAGATTAAATTTGAATGAAATGAACATGTAAATTGATATTTGTGATTATTCCTAAATGATAGGAACATGTGGGGATGTCCAAGAAGAGCTCCTACAAGATAGGAGCACATGGGGTCACCCACGTAGGGTGGGATCCTTTGAGTTAACTATTTGGAGGATTGATAACACTTCAATAATGCATGTTTGATCCTAAAAATTAGGGATTGATATTTACATGAGTGGAGTGGTACTATGATTCGGTATCAATTGATTCAATTTAGATTCGATTCGATTTATGGTTCAGTTATCTTCAGTTGCATGTAGTTATTTTGAGTTGAATTCTAGTTGACTTGAGTTGCATGACTAATGACTTCAGATGCATGATAGATAATAGGTGGATACTTTTAGTTGAGTGGGGATGATCAATCATGCATAATATTTGCATGAACTGGTGGAGAGATATGTTTCAGTTAACTAAGATTGACTAGGGACCACCTTGAGTTCCCAAGTTGCCATCTTTTAGTTAACACCTTTTGCATGAGAAGATATTTACAAGGCTCAATCAAGTGGGCCCATTCTTGGGCATCAACTTTGAGGTGAAGTTTCCATGATATCTTCTTGACCAAATTTCAATTAAGTGTTTAGTTTGGGGTGCCTAAATTGAGGAAGACTTTGGTTTGAATTCAGATTAGATTTTGGAACTCTACTTGCCCAATCTAGGCATAGATTTTTGTGAGGAGCTTTATGCTCTTTGTATTGAGAAACTCTTATGAGTTTACATGCTCATATTATTGTCTATTAATTGCAGCAAGTGTATGAGAGTTCCATGAGAGTTTATTGCAAGTTGTGAAGAAGGATTGTTGAAGGCAAGGAAGCATATCAATCAAGGATTGATATAGTATTATTGTAATCTTGTTCTAAAGGTAAATAATACAAGAATTATTGATTTTGGTGGAGTTTTTTTCCTGAAAGGGTTTCTCAAAATATATCTTATGTCACTTCTATCTCCTTGTCTCATTCTTCTACAATCTGTTGTCTCTTTCTACAATTGGTAAAATTAATCTAAACAGATTAATCATACACAAAGAATTGTGACAAATAACACTTAATTAGATCTACAATCTTATAGTTTTACAAGTTTTAAGCTATAATATTACCTTCATTTTCAACATGGTGTTGGTTGTTTGAGTTTCTTTTATTTACTTTTCATGCTTAAACATTATAACTGATTGAGGGTTTTATAAATGCATGTGGATTTGATTACTATCAAGGGT
The DNA here is from genome assembly GCA_007258455.2 of Sequoia sempervirens. Classification (NCBI taxonomy): domain Eukaryota; kingdom Viridiplantae; phylum Streptophyta; class Pinopsida; order Cupressales; family Cupressaceae; genus Sequoia; species Sequoia sempervirens. The sequence continues at coordinate 3,634 of VDFB02205918.1, forward strand.
TTTGGTGTTTTAATTTGGTACAAATGATTCACCTCCATCTTATTTTTTTTGTTCATTTAACAATTGGTATCAAAGCAAGGTTCCTTGGAGAAAATCTTAATCTCTTGAGGTAGATCTGGGATAGAGAACAAGATAAAGATCCTTAAGTTTGATGCAAAATATTATGCATTTGGGAAGACAAATATGGAAGGATATATGGCATCCTTTGTATATGAGATTGAAAAAAGGAAAAAAAGACTCAATATGTTGCACCTTGGAACGGTTCGATCACAAGTTATGAGATCAAGGCACATGAAATAAATGGTAAGGCAAGGTTTATTCTTGTGAATAGTCTTTCAAATTTTGAATTAGTAAAAGTTATGAATCTTAAGATCATAAATAAGTTTGAATTAAAGCTAGAAAGCATTTATGAAGGAGATGATAAGGTTAAACAAGCCGGGTTGTAGAATCAAGGCATAATTTGAGACCCTGCATCTATCTGAAGATGAAACAATTACAAGTTATATGTAGAGGGTTGATGAGCTAGTAAGTGCAATGAGAGGTCTTGGTTCACAAGTCAAAGAACCTAGAGGAAGGCAAATTTCAAATCTCCTTAAATGAAATGGAAAATATTGAAGATCCGTGATGGAGAAGTTCTTGATAATGGAAGCCAACTTTGTGAGAAGGATGAAAAAGGGCACCCAGCGGCCAAAAGGTAAACTACCTTTCAAATGTTTTAGTTGTGGAAATATAGGTCACTATTCCTCAAGATGTCCAAATAGAGTTGTGAACAATAAAAGTAAGGAGAACAAAGGAAAGATTATTAAAAGAAGTTACTATGTTAGAGAGAATGTTGGTATTTTTGATGATGAATCTGATTATGGAGATGATGATGAATGCTTGTTCTTGGCTTTAAAATATCAATCTACTTATACTAACTTTGAAATTTGTGTGAAGGAAAGTGTTCCAGAAAAGAATGATAAGATTGAAGGCATTTTAATATCTGCTTTTCATGCTAGACGAGATCAAAACTATTGGGTTGTTGACAGTGGATGCTCTAATCACATGACTAGAGACAAAACTAAGTTTGTTAAACTTGAAAAGTATGATGGAGGATTAGTTAAATTTGGAGATGATTCAGGAGCTAAGATTTGTGGAATAGGTTCAATTAGTTTTGATGGCAAGCATAATACTGAAGATGTTTACTATGTTAAAGGATTAAGGCATAACCTTTTGAGTGTTGGAAAAATGTGTAGCAAAGGGTATAATATTGTGTTTTAGGATGATGGATGTGAGATTAGAAAATAATCTGTAACTTTGATTGTTGTTGGTAAGAGGATAGCTGGAAATATGTATCAGCTCAAGGGTATTGATGTTCATTGCTTTATGATGAAGATTAATGATAGTTGGTTATGACACCAAAGGATGTGTCACATGAATTTTGACAATATGGTTAGAATTAGTTCAATTCATGCAGTAAGAGACCTACCAAGAATCACAAATCCTATTAATTTTGTTTGCAAAGATTGTTGATTCGAAAAACAAACAAAGAGTAGTTTCAAAGGAAAATACCAATTTGCTACCAAACTACTAGAATTAATACATAAATATCTTTGTGGTCCTACAAGGGTGATAAGTCTTCAAGGTGATAGGTATTTCATGCTTTTGATTGATAATTATTATAGAATGACATGGGTTACTTTTCTTAGAGAAAAATTTAAAGCTCTACATAGATTTAAAGCACTTAAAGCTATGTTTGAGAATGAAATGGATCTGAAGATCAAATTTTTGAGGTCTAACAGAGGTGGAGAATTCACCTACAATGAGTTTAATATTTTTTGTGAAGATCATGGAATAAAGAGGCACTTTAATGTCCTTAGTACTTCTCAGTAGAATGTAGTTGTTGAAAGGAAAAAATAGAACTGTTCAAGAAGCTACAATGACTATGATGAAAGAAGATAAACTACCAGAAGTCTACTAGAGAGAAGCATCTCATACTGCTATTTAAATAATTAATAGAGTTGAATCCAAAGCTAATAGCACAAAAAATCCCTATGATTTGTGGTATGGAAGGATTCCTACTGTAAAGTACTTTAGAGTATTTGGAAGCAAATTCTATATCAAAAGAGAGAAAGAAAACTTGGGAAAATTTAATGCAAGGTCTAATGAAGGTATCTTCCTTGGATATTCTACTAAAAGAAAAGCTTACATATGTTGCAAAAAAAGGTTAAGAAATATTGTTGAAAGTGCAAATGTCAAGGTTGATGAATACTTACAAAAATCCACCTGTTATAGATGGATATGTGTTAGATGAACTTGTAGAGTAGCAGAAGAATAAGGAAAAGCCAAGAAAATGAATACATAATGAAGAGAATAAGCAGAAAAAAATACACCTAAGACCCCTAAGCATGCAAAAAGAAACTACTTGAAGAAACAAATTATTGGAGAAAAAGAAAAGGTGTATTGACAAGAAGAAAATCTACTGAAACCGAGGTAAATTTGTGTTTTCTCTCCAAAACTGAACCAAAAATAATGAGTGAGGCATGTAAATATGAATATTGGATGAAAGAAATGGAAGAAGATCTGCAATAAATTGAGAAAAATTACACTTGGGAATTGGTCTCTAGACCTGAAAAAATAAGAATATAATTGAACTAAGTGGGTATTTAAAACAAGTTGAATGAGAATGGAGAAGTGGTAAGAAGAAGCAAGACTTGTAAAAGGGCAAGTTACTCAGCAAGTAGAAGGAATATAAATTTCATGAAAATGCCCCGTGGGCTTAGAATGGAAGCAACTCAAAATGTTTTGCATTTGTAGCAATATAAAAGATCTTTGGCAAAGCAGTATCCTATGGATAGCCAAGTCTACTTCTTGAATGGAGATTAAAGAACAAGCCACAACACCCAAGGATTTAAAGGTCAACAAACTTGGTATGGTTTGTAGATTAAAAAAGGCATTATATGGATTAAAGTAAGCTCCTTGAGCTTGGTATGAAGATTGGATAGATAATTGATACAACAAGGATTCAATAAGGGTACCACAGGCAGTAATCTTTACTTTAAAGTTGAGGAAGATAAAATATTGATAGTGGTTGTGTATGTGGATGGCATTATCTTTGGAGGAAATGAAAATATTTGTAAGAAATTTTTAGAAAAGAAGCACAAAGAGTTTGAGATTTCAATGTTTGGGGAGATGAATTTCTTCCTTGGGATACAAATCAATGAAATAGATAAAGGTATATTCATTTCACAATCAAAGTATGTTAAAGAGATGTTGAAGAAGTTTGGAATAGATGACTCCAAACCAGTATGTACTATGGTTACTAGTTGCAAATCAAACAAGGATGATTAATCACCTAAGGTTGATTAGAGAAAGTACAAATCTATGGTTGGTGCACTGTTATATCTAACTGCTACTAGACTGGATATCATGCTTGCAGTTTATCTTGTCGCTAGATTTCAAGAAGATCCTAAAGAGTCACATGTTGCCATAGTAAAAAGGATATTCATATATTTAAAAGTCACTTTGGATTATGGCTTATGCTATCTTAAAGATACCAATTTCACATTAAGTGCATATATAGATGCAAATTGGGTTGGATGTGTTGATGACAAGAAAAGTACAAGTGGTGGTGCATTCTTTCTTAGATGCAGATTGGTGCATGCCTAAGCAAGAAACATGATTCTATTTCTTTATCTACTATAGAGGTTGAGTATATTGTAGTAGCATCTTGTTGCACACAAGTACTATGGATGAGACAAACATTGAAGGATATCAAAGTAGTGATGCACTCAAGGACAAAGCATATATCAATTAGGGATCACTTTTTGAGAGAGAAAGTTGTGGAGAATAAAGTGAAGCTTGAATATGTATCTACAAAGGATCAAATTGCTAACATATTCACTAAGGCTCTTCCTAAAGATACTTTTGAGTATTTTTGAGAGAAGTTGGGGATTATTACCCCTCCTTTAAACTAGATGCATATGGAAATTCATTTTTCTGGTGGATCTATGGATTCATTTTTTGTCTGGACTGATGTGGGTGGCTACCTCTCAGATGGAGTAGGTAGTAACATTGTTGCAGTATGCAATTTATGTTTTCATGATGTAGAGGTTGCTAAGTTGATTGGTGTGTACTCCTAAATGGGAGTATTTATAGAAGTTGCAAGTATCTTGGTTTTATGTCAAAGGGGGAGAACAATGAAAAATTCCTTATCCTTTGCCATTGATGTCAAAGGGGGGGAGAAAGAAGTCATGTGAAGAAGGAAAATGAAGTCATGTAAAAGAGGCAAGTATCAAGGAGAGAGAGAGTAATGAGATAGTTGTCCAAGGGGGAGAAAAGAGAAGGAAATAAGTATGTTTAGATTTGTTGTGTCTTTGATGGTTTTTGACATCTTGTGTTGCCATCAATGACAAAGGGGGAGATTATTGCAAGTACAAAGGTGTTGTCATTGATGATAGTAGTGTAGTGTTGAGATGAGATTGTTGCTTTGATCAGCTGCATTATGTTGTCATCAATTAATTTGTTGATGTTAACCTATGGTGTTACTTTGATAAGCTTCTATTTATGGTTCAAATGTTGAGGATACTGAGAAAATTGATAAAGTAAGGAAATAGGGTATTGCAGAGGTGTTCTAGTTTTGCTTCACATTTCTTCTGGGTTGAAGATCTAATTTTGTGGTTTGGATATGTTGGTTAGAGATATTCAAAGTTTCTATATCCAAAATTTTGGCTACTGGATCGATGGTCAAAGTAAGTTATGTTCACTAGTGTGTGAACTAGTTTTGCAATGTTGTGTACAAAGGTGTTTGGGAGAAATGTATTTGCTCCAAATTTCTCTATAGCTTTTCTTAGGACTTACTATTGTAAAGAAGAGTTGATGATGTTATTCTCTTTCTTGTTTCAAGAGGATTTATGGTTTAGTGTATCGAAATAAGGTCTTCTAAGTTACAAAGTATTGCAATGTATGACAGTGTTGTTCAATAAAAAAAATGTTTATAATCTTCAGGTGATATTTTTTCCGAAGGAGTTTGTTGGTTTCCAAGGTGTTCTTGGATCATATTTAGGTGAATTTTTTTTTCTAGATGTTTCAAATTGTTCAAAGGAAATGTGCAATTCAAATTTTATTGTGTTTTCACAAGTAACATCTGACTTGGTGTTTGTATTACATTTAAATATGTTGAAGTGTTAATGGAAGTGTAGCATGGCATGTGAGAGTTAATTTGGGTCCTAGCTAAGTTTCTTTTTGTTCTACTTCCGTTCCTATCCACTACGGGAATGTTTAGTGCCGACCTAATTTGAAATTTCAAAGTGTGAAGCAAGTATAGTCGACCTTAGAGAAATTTTTCAGGGTTGAGGATAGTATAAGTATAGGTTGAGATGTTGAGGGTTGACGATAGCATAAGTATGAATTAAAGTGCCTTAGAATCCATGCATGAATAGTTTTGGTAAAGGGTAGTTAATGATATTTAATGAGTAGGAAATCATTCATGTGAGAGGATAGTCCTTGTTAAAATACAATAAGGAAGTGAAGACACAAAACCATAAATCAATGCAAGAGAAGAAGTTGTAGGCACAAATTAAGTATATTTCCATTGAGTATGAAGGGTGGGGAATATAATGCATAATCTCCCAACATAAAGCCTAAGATTCATGATAAGTTACTACAAAGATAGTGTTTGATGCTATAGTAGCTCTTTCCACTAATGACCCACCTACTACTTTAGCTGCAATTGTGATTAGTGCCATCTGTATACACTGAAAATCGGTCAAGTTAGTTAATTAATTAAATACAAGTTATTTAATTAATGAACCTCTTATTTCGTCTACTTATAAATAAATTATAAATTTATTTATATAGTTCACACTTTCTAATTCTTCTATCTTAAATCATATTCCTCTAATTTTAATTAAATAAACAAATTTCAATAGTTTGTTTTATTTAATTAATATCTTCTTACTAAATTTGAATAATTCCAAATTTGATTTTAGTCACATATCTACAACTTTTCCTCTTGCCACCTCATCAAGTTTCTCATGAGTTTAAATATCGATAATATTTAAATTGGAATTATCCTCAACAAATTTTGAAACAAACTTGAGACACTTGGCTCTTCCATTCCATTTATTCCTCTAAACACTTGGTAAACTATTTTATTAAAGGAAACACTCTCCTTGATTCCCTCTAACTTCTTCATCCTCCACCATTCATCTCTCCAACTAAAATCTTGACCGTTGGTTGATGCCACATCACAATATTCCTTGGAAATCCTATAAATGCAGCCTCATTCTACAACATTTGATATCCCAACTTTGAGAAAACTTACTCTATAGAATTTTCATGAAAGAATTTAGTGTTTGAGCATTTAGCATTTGAGCTTTTAGCAATTAGCATTTTAGAAGCATATTAATTTAGAATCATGGCTTAGTTAGTAGCTGCATTTCCATTATCATAGTAGCTTCATAGAGCATCATTATCATAGCATAATCTCCATTTTTATACAGCAGCATCAACATCACTATCATAGCAGCATTATCATGTAGATCAATCAATCAATCATGTAGGAACAAGATTTCTTGCATTTTCTAGCATTCGATTCTTCAGGTTGTCATTCTAAAAGGTCATAGTGCACAAAACAATCTAAGAGCCATTATGATTTCATGAATCCTTGGAGATAGGAAACAATGTAATGATTTTAGGGAATTTGATGCCTTTCTTAATCCGGGATTATTTTAGGATTCTATTCTAATATAATATGTTTCATTGATTGTGTGGTTCTATTACTTATTTACTCACATTACAATAATTCAATACAATATACATTTTACGCTTCACCAGGCCTAGGCCCATTTTTATTAACATTTTTTGGAAAGTTGTTTACTAATCTAGACATGAACTTCTATGTAGCGCATCCATGATTTCTTTCAGCGCATACGAAACATCTTTTAGCGCATCCCATTCCTGTCATGGCACATCCAGAGCATCTTTCAATGCATCCAGCTCATAGTTTAGCACATACAGGGGTCTTTTAGAGAATTGATGTATCTTTTAGCTCGTTCATTAGTTTTCCAGCACATAGAGTAGTTCTTTTAGCACATCGTGCAATATTTTAGCATATATGGCTCTGTTGGAACTGTAAAAATTTGGTGTTTTTACATGAGTTTTCATTCATAAATTTCCTGATTTGGTCCTACCGTATGTATTTTTCATCTATTGTTTGCCATATTGTCCCATTGAATCAATCGAGTTATGCATTTTTCATGTCTGGATCCATATCGACATAGGTTCATTCTTGTCTCCCTGATCAATTCTGCATTTTTCTGCTTGAATGAGTCTGTATTGCCTATCGACAAGACTCATTTAATGTCACAATGATTGAAGTTTGTATGTAGGTGGCGTTCGACAAGACTTCTGTATTGTCACAGCGACTAGTTTTCTCCTTCGGGCTATTGGCAGGACATTTATGTGGTTGTGGCGACAGTGGGATCTTCTATCAGCATATGTTGTGGCTATCAGGGTGCTGTCTCACCGAGTTCTGTTTGTCTCCTCGACTTGTGTGCATGGAATGGTTCGTCGGTGTGAGTTAGATGGTCGGGCTAATGTCTTGTAAAATTCAAAATGTCTCAACGATGGGTGCACTTTGGGATCCCTTCGGCGTATGTTATGATCTATGGCAGGAGGTCTTGGCGAGTTTCATTTGTCTCACTGACGATGCAAATGCTTTCTTCAAAGTGACTTTCGGTAAGACTATGATGGCTTCAGCGAAGGGTCATAATGAATGGGTTGGGTCTTGCCGAAAGGTAACAATGGCTTTCGGCGAAGGTTCTATTTTCTCTTGGCGAACGTGTAGATGCTCGGGGCTCTTCGGTAAAACATGGTGCATTCTATAAGAGGTCCCCCCGACATTGCTTTGTCTTGCCGATAATACACATGGGCACTCTGTCAGCAGGAAAATCTGAGGGTCTTGGTGAAGATGTATAAAAAGGGATGCTTCGGTATAGGTTGGGGTGATCGCTATAAGGTCTCGACGAGTGACCTTTGGTCTTGCCGATGGTAAACAGGAGGATCTTTGTCGGCATAAGAACTGCCATGTCTTGGCAAATGGAAAACAAATGGGGCCTTGCGGTATAACAAAGTGAAGTCTATGTGAGGTCTCACCGATGACTGAAGGTTACAGCAACAGGAAACAAAGTGTGATCTGCGTGATGTCTCCCCGATGTCGTAGGGTCTGGGCGAAATACAAGTGCAGGGGATGAAGCGTTTGAATTTCCTTCGGCAGGATGATATGTTTTGTCTTGCCAACTGTTATTGGTAAAAAATAGAATTTCAAAATGTTGGGCCGACATGTTTCTACTTGGATGACCATTGCTTGCCAGCTCGATTGGAGCCTAAATTTTGTGTTGGGCCAACATGTGATCTCAATTTGTTATTTTCTTCAAATGCTTGTGTATAAATAGGCATTTTTGCAATTGTAAAAGGGGAGATTTTTTAGATGAGCTATTAGTTATTTGATATACAGTAGGCAATTTCTGATGGATACAGTACTATAGATTCATCAAATCAGAGACTATGATGCATGTTTTCAAATTGGAGGTATTTATGAAAGTCAATTGATGTTGCTGCACATTTTTGGTCTCAATTATCTGTTAAATTTGATGAAAGTATGGCTAAGCTGTCTCCAAGAT
>VDFB02205919.1:0-19133 GCA_007258455.2 Sequoia sempervirens
CAAATTTTAATGTAGGAAGGTTCCCTAATTAAAAATTAGGGTTTCCTAGGTAAAAATTAGGGGTTTTGAGGGTGAAAATAGGTAATTAGGGTTCTAATTACCTCATTTACACTTTGATCCTATAGAAAATTCTTGCCTCTGAATTTCTCATTTTGTTAGTTGTCGAGGAGCAATGCCTAGGATTTAGGGAGCCCCACATCGTTTAGACTTGGTTCGAGAGAATGGATGACTTGTAGGTATTAGTGCCCTGGTATGTACTCTCTCAATGCTCATTTTTTGTTTTTTCATGTCCCTATAATTAATGCTTAAAGTCCAACAAGTCAAAAGTGTAGGTTTTAGAGTTTTAGCACTATTGCCTTGGTTTAAGCACATTTTCCATTTTGAAACAAGTGCTTTTGCTCTGAATTTTTGCACTTATTTCAATTTGTACCTTTGACTTGTATTTTCACTTTTGAAATCCACTCTTGCTATACATTTTCTCTTTTGAATGCTTTTTCTCATTTTTTGCGCACTAGTGCTTTTTTTCACCCTTGCCAAAATTTTGCGCTTTTGTAATTTTCTAGCACTTTTGTCAAAAACTTCTCGCTTTTGCCTGATTTCTTCGCATTTGTTTGAAATTTCATCACTTTGAAAAAAGAGTTTACTCCGCCCTGTTGGGAACTCTGGTCCAGGTTTAATCGCAATCATTTTTATTTCGTTTTATTTGTTCGAGGTGAATCCTTAACATTTATTGGGTTGAATGATTCGCGGTGTTCGTAAATCCTTTGCAATGCGAGAGTGGCATCCTAAGATCTGTTGGGTTGGTTACCACTTTTTATGTGTTGAACCAATGCTTTTCTTGATGTGGTCAGTTTGTGACACATTTTTTATATGTCTACCATTCGATGTCACACTGTTATGATGATCATGCTCATGGAGTAGTGGCATTTAGATATTTCTTTGTTCCACTTACCTATAGGGGAGGCCACCATTACCCTTAAGGATGTGTGGAGGATTATTTTCATACCTATCCATGGTGATCTCATTACATACCATGTTCAATGGGGTACCCATGATATGCAGCGCGTGCTTGGTGTCAAATGCTTGGAGGTTCGATAGTTTGAGATTGATTTATTAGAGTTTTTTGGCAGTGCGGACCCTATTTCCCTTGTTCTTTATGGTATTATTTTGGGGCTGGTTGTTCCTAATAGGAGAGGACATCAATTCCTTGTTGGATGGGGTATATGTATTGAGGAGATGTTTGAGCATGGGACCAAATATGTATGGGGTCCTTGTCTTCTCGCCCACCTTAATAGAGATATGCATGAGGTTGCATATCGGGGCAGGAAATCCATTTCTGCAGGTGTTTCTCTTTTACATGTATGGGCCTAGGAGCACATGTCAGTGAGCACATGTCAATGATGGGGCTCAATGGTATACAAGATCGTACTGATGGTGATATGTACTCCTATTGTTATGGAGACTTTCTACATTATACTTTTCCTAGGGAGATTTCCTACTAACATCGTGTATTGGATGAAATGCTAGGTTTTGTTTGGATACCTTATATGGATTTTGATGCATGGCCCAAGGATCAGGAGAACCTAGTATACTACTAGAAGATTAGATGGTTGATTGGTCATTCTCACTCTCTTCTAAAGTGATATTTAGCTGACAAAGTATGTAGGTAGTTTGGAGAGAGACAGGGCTAGTTTCCTAATGCATATGAGGCTCAGTTTAGTCAGACCAGTAAAGAGGTCTATGTATGGGGTCTACAAGCTAACAAAGATGCTTCCATTGTTGTGTTCAGATCTCTTGCCCTAGTTGGATGGAGCTGGCCAGTGGGTTTAGCGGATCTGGGTACCAATCCTGATTTTGATTAGTTGTGGGCACGATGTGTTCCATTGAGATTCACAGATCCTAGTGGTGATCCCATCATTGGTAGGGCAGGCATTGAAAGTTGTTGAAGGGAGCAGCAGTGTATTGAGGTCCTTGTAGAGTAGCTAGGTACGGCTTGATAGGATGGGGCACAAGGTGGTCAAGGTGATCAAATGCCTTAGGAACAGGGATAGGTTTCAGGTGCCCCCTCCACCACCTGGGGATGGAGGTGCACAACTGGTTGTGGAGGTAGGGTAGCGATAGGTTGCAAAGGCATAAATTGCCATTTTGACAATAGAGCAAGATGGCTTCAGAGTCGAGAAAGATAGTGATTGGGTGTCATCTTGTTGCTGAGACTCAGCTACAGGATATCACCATAGAGAGGAATAATCTAAGGACCGAGCAAGATAGTCTTCACGCTTAGTGGGATGAATTATTACAGTGCACTACATATTACCAAACTTTATATTATGCTTTTGTTCCTCGGGTACAACGACAATCGAGATTCAAAGAGTGTAGTGTTGTAGGTGGTGGTGCCAAGTCAGCTGGTCATTCTGTCAGACAACCAAATCCAAATAGTGATCCACAACCTATTCCATAGAGTCTTCCCATTCTTATCGAGCAGTGGCATTATTTGTACTTGATATTTATGATGTTATTTAGAGACCTCATATTGTAGACATGATTTTGTATATATATTCACTAGCCCAGTCAAGGCCTAGTATATATGTATTATTTTTTATTATCCTATCACACTTGTTTCACTGATGATGATGTACTATGACATTCTCTATGTTTTGATGATGATATATGAGATATACCTTCTTCAATTTGACATCACTATGTGTTTATGTGATGATTTATGGATGATGACGTATGATGATGTATTCTTTCGTACCCTTTTTTTATGTATGCATATGATGTGGATGGATGAATTGATCATATTTTAGTTCATATGATGTTTTATTATGGAAGATCAATATATCATTTTGATATATATGCTACTTTATTGATGTATATGATGGATGATCAATATATCATTTTGATATATATGATGTTTTATTGATGTTGATATATGAGGGATATATGCCTTATACATGATACATGATGTTTTCCTTGCTTTATTATCATCATGATATGTATTGATGACATTGTGTATGTAGGATGGAGATGGTACTAATGATATTGTGATGCAGGATGAATGTTAGAAGAAATATTTTATGATGGATAGAAATTTGATGTTGTTAGAACCAATGAGTTGCTTTCACTTTTCTTGGAGGTTTCACATTTTGAACAATCCTTTTTTATGTAGAAAATGGATATGATGCACTAGGGTATTAATAACCAAGGTGAATTTGTATCCATTGTGTGGAATTTGACTCAACATACAAAGAATATTCTTGCTCATACTAGATATACAGAAACTTTGTTTAAAATATATGGTTGGGTTGTGTTAAAAAAAATTGAACAAGTTACACAAAGAGGTATACAATACCTAACTATGCAACTACTACACAAATTGTCTTAAAACAACTTCCATACACTCAATAAAGCAAGTATTCACCATGGTAGTGTTACAAAAACATCTTACAAATAGAAAACCGAAATGATGCTCAATTGCCCCCATTCCTTCTTCTCTAAATACTTATAGACATCCTCAAGAGATCCTAGGAATGAGTCAATAAAATAAATCATCAAAAAAAGACTATAAAAAGATTAAAAAAAAGTTGTAGTATCACTTGCCATATCTATTTGAGTTTTTAGGTCTATTATCCGTTGTTGATCATGTCTATCGTAGGAACGGATCCATTAAGGTATATCTCAGGATGTTGTTGGTGAAGTGTCAAAAGATAGGTAGGAAGTACTCTAGTATTGTTTCCATATGTTTTGTGATCAAGTCATTGTGATTGTTTTGATTGAAAGTTTGAACTATTGGTGTTTGCTTTGTTTTTTTGTTTTTTTTCAAAGAGTGAGTGTGATGATTTGTTTATAATGGGTGAAATGTTTATTGTGGATTGTGATGACATGGTAGGTATTTTAATTTTTTGAGTTTTATTAGGTTGTTTTTGTTGTTTTCAAGGGACTAACCTAGGGCCTTGAGGGATCATCAAAGATAATTCTTGCATACTTTGTACATGCAAAGGCTCGTAGTTCACTTGGTTTGAATGTTTCTGGTCTTTTCTATTTTGTGAATGTTTTTGGATTTTGTATTTTTTTACTGAGTTGAAAGAAAGCATGATTGAAACCTAGAAACCTAAGGGGACTAACCTAGGGCCTCGAGGGTTGATCAAATATAAGCCTTGTCTACATTGTACACATAGAGATCACGTAGTTCAACTAGTTGAATCAAAGCATAAAATTCTTTTGGGGATTTCAAACAACATTGGATTGATATTCCACTTTTGTTTCTAGAGGATATGTTGTTGGAAATCTACTTGAACTAGCTATGAGGTTCAAGCTAATGTTGATATCTTAGACTGTTGAGTGAAGGAATAATCCAATGATGTTGTTTCATTTTTCATATTTTTCAAATGTTTTTTACTTTTGTTGCATTTTAGTTGTTTTTGATTTTTGACTTTTTTTAGATGTTTTTGATTTTGTTGTTTTGACCATGATAGGATGCTCAAAGATCCAATACACAACCAACTTTAGGAAGTTTCCCCCAGTTGAAGACAAGACTACTTTCCTCCATCAATAACAAGCCATGGTTGAATACATGTTTTTTTATGAAATGAATGGGTGAATGCTTCAAATAGTATTGATAGATAATGATGCAAATATTATTCAAATATAGCACCTGTTTGCTAGGTATTCACTATAGTACTTGTTCTAAGAGCGCCACAAAGTGGTTTTCACCCAAAGAACATTTTATTTCTCTTTACTGTTTTCCTCCCTTTTTGATCTTTTTGTATTTTTTAGTTTTTCCATTTTTTTTAGATTTTTACCCTTTTTTTGGGGTATTATGATGTACTTCATGTGTTGAACTTCTTGAGTGGCTTTTGTTTAGTGGTTTAGATAAGGGTTCCCCTTCAAGAATAGCCAACCGATAATCTCTAGAACTATAGCTTGTGATGATAAATGGGCCTAACCAGTTGGATTAAAATTTTCCTTTGCCATCCTAATTCAGTTGTACCTTCTAGTTTTTTTTGAGTACTAGGTCACCAACTTGAAAGTTAATATCCTTGATATTTTTTTCATAGCTTCATTTGAGACAATTTTGATAAACCTAAAGATGGTTTAACATGCTCAAACACCTTTCATCTAGGAGCTCCAATTCATTTAACCTGGTTACCCAATATTCTTCATTGCTAACCATGCCTTTTAATTAGATTCACAATGAGGGGATTTTGACCTCAATAGGTGAGACAGCCTCTGATCCATAAACTAAGGAAAATGGTGTTGCACCTATACGTGTTCAAATGCTAGTTTGATAAGCCCATAAGGTTGGGTTTAACTACAAATTCCAATCATGACTGACTTCATTAATAGTATTTTTTAGTATTTTCAGTATGGTTTTATTGGATGCTTCAACCTTACCATTTCCTTGGGGGTAATAGGGCGTGGAGAATCTATGTTGGATAGAGAATTTGGAACTGAGTTCTTGGAAATTGTGATTCTTGAATGAGTTTTCATTGTCCATTAGTATTATTTGGAGAATTCCATACCTACAAATTAGATAGTTTAGAATGAACTTTGATATTTGTTTTCTAGTGATGTAGGTCAATGGAATTTTCTCTATCCATTTAGTGAAATACTTTGTTGTTGTGATAGTAAAGTTGTGCCCATTAGATGAAGCTGGTGAAATCTTACCTACTGTGTCTAATCCCCATTGTGAGAAAGGACATGGTGTTGTGATGGGATCCACAAAGTATAGAGTCCAATGGCCTGTCTATTCTGTTATTAGGATACTTTCATCTGGAAAGTCCACTTTGAGAGGCTTGTGATCACCTATGGTTTCTTCAACTACCTGGTTTGCTATGATGATTTGTCCCTTGATGGCTCTTCTATCCACATACTCTATATCAAATTCACTCAAGATCATCACCCATTTAGAAATTTAGCCTATTAGGGTTGCTTCTTCTAGTAGGTCCTTTAGTGGGTCTACTTTTGAAATCAACTTTACTTTCCTCTTTAAGATGTAGTGTCTTAGCTTTTGTGTCACAAATATGACTGAGAGATATGCTCTTTCTATGGGTGATTAGTTCAACTCGTAGCCCACCAATGTTCGGTTGATGTAGTAGGTCGCTCTTTCTTTGTTATCTTCATCTAGATGGGCTAGGAGAGCTCCCAACACTGCTTGTGTGGTAGAAACATAGAGTACCATTTCCTTGTCTGGAATAGGTGGCATGAGTATAGGAGGAGAAAGTAGGTACTCCTTGACTTGTTGGAATTCTTGGTCACATCTCCCATCCCACTTGAAGGTGGTATCCTTGTGTAGGAGATGAGTGAAAGGGTGACATTTGTCTACTATTTGTGTGATAAATTTCCTAATGGATTGTAGCTTTCCTTGTAAAATCCTTAGTTGTTTTAATGTCTTTGGTGGAGGCATGTCTAGTATAGCTTTTAATTTTGAAGGATCCACTTCAATCCCCCTTCTTGACACTATGTACCCTAATATTTTTATGGATGTTACTCTGAACACACACTTCTTAGAGTCGAGTGTCAAATTATATTGTTCAAGCCAATCAAACACCTTTGCAAGATTAGTCAAGTGATATTCCCTTTTGACTAATTTTTCTAGAATGTCATCCACATAGTATTCCATGATTGTATGTAGTATATCGTGGAAGATGGTCATCATTTCTCTTTGATATGTTGCTCCTACATTCTTTAGACCAAATGGCATTAAATTCTAGTAGAAGGCCCCCCAAGCACAAGTAAATGTTATTTTGTGTTGATTGTCAAGGGATATTTTTATCTAGTTATATCCAAAGAAACCATCCATTAAGGATAACATCTCATGCCCTACTACTAAATCCATGATCATGTCTATACTTGGAAGAGGAAAGTCATCCTTCAGACAAGCCTTGTTCAAGTCTCAAAAATCTGTGCAAATCCTTATGCCCCCAGTAGGTTTTGACATTGGTACAAGATTTGATATCCATTCTAGATAATTGATGGTTCTAATGAAACCCACATATAGTAACTTCTTTAGTTCTACTTTTACCAATAATTCTATATGAGGATGCATTTTTCTAATTTTTTTCTTGACAGGATTTTCCCTAGCGGAGATGGCCAAATGATGTACCACTAGTGTTGGATCTAGTCTAGGAATATCTACATAGGTCCATGCAAAGTTTATCTTCTTGTTGTTGTGAATGTTCTAAAGTTTGCTTTCTCTTTAGGATCAAGCAAGATGCATGGTATGTTATCTTTGGGTTCTCTACTGTGCCAACATTTGTGGACTCTACTTCTTCTACTATGAGCATTGATATTTCTTGATATTCTGATATGGGGAGACTAAACCCACTATCCTCAATTGCCTCAGGGAAGTTTTCACCTTTAGATGCATCCTTTATTTTCTTCTTTCTAGGATCTGATAGAGCCACACTGTGGTTTTCTCTAGGGTATCACATTTTTATTTTTATGTTTTCTCTTTAATTTTTACAACTAGAGGGTTCAATCTCTCCACCAAAGTATGTATCTTGTTCAAGTTCCATGATGAACCCTGCTTTGTGGTCTCCTATTGGTATGTCTGTTTGAAGTCCCATGAACTCTATGATTTCCTCATTGTTTTAGAATTAATCCATAACTAGTGTATGTTGTTGTTGATCCCAATTTATCAATTGTGGGTAGCAGAGGGGTAAGCTATCATCTTTATCTGCAAAGCTTACAAAGGTTGTGGAAAGGGTCAATATGGATTTGGTGTCTTTTTCCCATTGGGTGTCTAGGTTGTCATTGCTAGAAGTGGGGGAATCATATTTGGTGACAAAAAAAGGAGAATCCCATTTGTATTCATTAGAGTCCATTCTAAAATGATAATAGATGTTGGGAATGGTTTTGATATACTCGAGAAGGAACCTATTAATGTTAAATTTTTTGAATAATTCTTCAATGGGTAGATCATTGTCCATGATATGATAGATATCCAATGCCCTGACGCTAGGAAAATTTTCTCATTTCTTAAAAGAGGTTCATCTAGTTTTTTGAGTAACCACATCTTTTGGCTCATAACCTAGTCCCATATTTTTATTTCTTTTTTCCACTATGATAGGCTCCCATTAGCATTGTTTGTGTAGCTCGAGACCATCTATTCCTTAATACCCCATTTTTTTAGCTAATTGATAACCTCTATTGTTAGGATCAATTAGAATGGGTCATGGCTTTTCTAGTTCTTTTTGGTCCTCTTTGAATATCTATCTGTCCTTCATATCTCCTCACTTGGTGAAAATCATGGGTTTTCTTATCATTTGCACTATGTAAACATTCTTGATCTCTTTCAAAACTCCATAGACTTTGGTTGTTGGTGGAAGCAAGCCAATGTAGAATGCTTGGTTGAAGTGGTAATTCCCATTACCCCTATCTAGTACTTAAACCTCAATTTCCATTATTGGTTGCTCACTTGATGTGGTCTTGAATGAGGTTGCTAGTAGTGTGGAAGGGTCAACATATGAGAATGAATGGAAGGATATGTCATTGCTAGGTATGTGTTGGATCTTATTATACTTCTCCTCCAACTTTTCAGAAAAATGGAAGGGCTCAGGATCGACATATAGTGTCACCTCTTTTCCTTCATAGGGAAACTTTAGGAATTGGTGAAAGGTTTATGGTACTTCTTGTAATGCGTGGGTCCAAGGGAATCCTAGGAGAAGGTTATAAAGTAACTCAAGGTCAAGTAATTGACATGTAGTTTATGTGATGGCTAGTCCTATCTACACTGGTAGCCTAACTGTCCCTTATGAATTCCTTTCAATGTCATCATAGGCCCTTATTATAATGCTCTTCCCTTTGTCTATCATATTGTTATAATACCCCAACTATTTGACAAATTTCAAGGTACAGATGTTTAGACCTACACCATTATCTATTGACACTCACTTGACCATGTTTTTGTGAACACCAACCTCTATGTAGAGAGCTTGGTTGTGGAATGTTCTTTGTGGAAGATCTTTCTTAGAGAATACTAAATGATTTTTGGTCGCGATCTTTCCAACCATGGCTTGGAACTGACTATGATCGAGGTCATTAGGGACTAGTGTTTCCAAATTTTTTTCCAATATTTCCCTATATGTGGGTGACAATTTTAGCAATTATAGGATTGAGGTTAGTGTGAGAGTCTTCTTTAGTTGTTTTGCAATGTTGTAGTCATTTGATGACTTAGTTGTGGGTTTAGGAGGGGCTCCCTATATTGTAACTCTCCCTCATTGGGTAGTTATGTTACATTTGTTGTCTCCCCCTCGTATAGCTACTACATTTTCCCTATTTTTATTAGCTTGTGAGAGGGTTTCTAAAACTATGTCACCATACGTGTAGTTAGCATTATGGTAATTTGGTTCCTTTCCTTTGTCATTCCTTTTAGCATGGTTTGAGATTATGTTTGTGTATATTTGAAGGTTCTTGTTTCTAGGATTATGTTCAACATCCACTTCTCCTTCATCTATCAAGTCTTGTATGAGGTGTTTGAGTCTTATACAATTGTTTGTTGTATGCCCTTTTATTTTATGGAATTCCCACAAGTCTTTCTCATTATACCATGGTGTCTTAAAGCTAGGCTCCTCATAGTTCGGGTGATCATTCACCTTGATGAGGTTTTTTTGTACTAGTTTATGCATGACTATCTCAATTGACTCTCCTAGTACCATGAACTGCCTCCTTGGTTGATCATACTACCTTTATTTACCTCCTTGATTTTTTTGTTGGTTGACTACCCGATATTTGTTGGGATAGGTAAATTGGTTTTTTTTTGTATTATTCATAACATAACTTGTTTTCACCACCTACAATTTGTTTTGAGGTGTGTTATGTGTATTCCATAGTGCTCTACCATCAACTATTCCATCGTTTGTAACAATTTTGTTCTTGGCCTAGACTTTAGGTTTCTCCTTTGAACTAGAAGGACTATCTCTTGGGTTGTTTATCTTGATCACCCCTCTTTCTATGAGGGCCCTTTCTATGTGAAGTCCCTTCTCAATGGCTTCTTCAAATTTTGTGGAACATAACATGGTAAGTTGGTAGTTGACTTCTACCTAGAAATTTGAAGTTAATATGTCAACTATCTCCTTGTCAGGAATAGGTGATTTGCATCGAATAGCCTTATGTAACCATGATTGAAGGTATGAGGTGAAAGTTTCCCCTTGAATTTGCTTAATTTTGTATAGATTTGTGATGGTGATTTATTTCTCTATGTTGAATGGGGAATGTGTTATGAATTTGGTAGAAAAATCATCAAAGCTTTTAACTCTTGGTTGTAGGTGGGTGAACCACTCCATGGCATGACCAATAAGACTATGGGGAAAAAGCCTCATGAGGTAAGAGTCATTGTTTTGTACTTACATGCATGCTACCAAGAAGTCTCTCATGTGTTCTACTGGATCTCCTCTTCCTTTGTATTTATCAAACTTGGGTATCTCATATTTTTTTAGAAATGGAAGCATAGTAATGGAATGACCAAATGTGAATGGACATATATCTTGGAAGGTATAATTCTTCTCCGTTTTCCCTACCTACATGTCTGATATTCTTTGATTCAATGCTTGTAGTTATATTTCCATCTATCTTTGGTGTGTCTATTTGGGAACCTTGCATGTAGTGACCTCAAGTGTTTTCCCACAACCATTGTTTGGTCATAAGTTGGATAGAATGAGGGTATTGAAGCTTGGTAGGTGTTTTGAACATAGGGTGGATTAGGTCCTTGCTGAGTGTAAGGAGGGTTAGTTCCTTGTAGCTAAGATGAATTATACTGAAGGTTACCATGTTGATGTGTTGGTAGGACACCTTGTTGATAGGATGAATTGGGAAGAGTGCCCTATGGCACACCTTTTTGATGGGACACAATATTTCAAAGGTTTCCCTAATGGTGCATTGGTGAGTTACCTTGTTGATAAGAAGAATTGGGAAGGGGGCCATGTGGCATACCTTGTTCATAGGACAAAGTATAATGAATGTTTCCCTTATGGTGTGTTGGTGGGTTACCTTGTTGATGGGATGAATTGGGAAGGGTACCCTATGGCACACCTTGTTGTTGAGGTGGATTTGGAAGGGGGATTTGTGACACACCTTGTTGGTAGGATGAGTTTGGAAGGGGGAATTGTGGCACACCTTATTGGTAGGATGAATTTGGAAGGGAGCCTTGTGGTACACCTTATTGGTAGGACAAATTTGGAAGGGGGGCCTATGGCACACCTTGTTCGTAGGATGAATTTGGAAGAGAGCCATGTGGTACATCTTGTTGGTAGGAAGAATTGGGAAGGGGGCTATGTGGTACACCTTGCTCGTAGAACAAAATGGGAAGGGGGCCCTATGGCACACCTTGTTGGTAGGAAAAATTTTGAAGGGGGGCCTATGGCACACCTTGTTGGTAGGATGAATTGGGATGGGGGCCCTGTGGCACACCTTGTTGGTAGGACAAACTGGGAAGGGGGGCTTTTGGTCCACCTTTTTGATGGTCAATATACAAATTATTTTGAGGTATGTATTGTCTTGGCTAATTTTGCATGTGTTTTGAAGGATCAAAGTATGAAGTTCCTTGGGTCATGTATTGTCCTGGTGGAAGATGATTTCCTTGTGGTATGTTTTGACATAGACCTCCTTGATATTGTTGAGTGACTGGTACTTGTTCAATTTGTGATGGTTTTGAAACAAAGGATTGTTCTTTGGTTGATCATTGATTTGTGAGAATATAAGTGTCATGTTTGGAACCTTTGCAGGTTTGGATATTTGTCTCACAACTGAATTATCCCCTAAGGGAATAATATTAGGATCCTTAAGTGTTTCTACATTAAATTCCAATGGTAATTAGCACCACTTTGTGCTAACTTGAAGAAGTAAGAGTTTGGATCTTTTTGCAACAATTTATCCATGAGCTTGAGTACTTTGGGATTGTTGGAATGCTGAAAAAGTTATTCATCATTTATTTCTTCCTCACTATCTTCTTCCTCTATGACCATGGATTTAGGGTTTTGGTTTGTTGCCTCTACCACTTCTTGTCATTTTCGGTTTAGCTCCTCCTCACTAAATTTTTCCTTGTACGTGGGTCTCCTTTGATTTGTTTCAAGATCACTTAGCCTATAGCCCCATGGACCTCTTTCTTCATTTGTGGTGTTTGATGTGGGCATGCTAGTTGTGTTTTTGTTTGCTTCCATATTTTTCCTATTTTTTTATTGTGTTGTTGTCATAAACAAGTGCCAAGCTCTTGTGAATGTTTTTTGTGACTCCTAGCTATGAAAAAAGAATGCAATTTTTTTTTTGGATTTTCTATTTTAAGGAAAATTGAAATTGCTTTTATTTTTGGGATTTTCTATTGAAGATCTAAGGCTGGTTGGCCCATTGAAAAGTGTAAATAGAAATGGTCTAGTCAATTTTGATAGGTGCGATATCTTCTCAAGATGTACCCTTTGGAAAACTTTAGAGTAGGACAATTCTTTGAAATTTTGAGTACAAATTTTCACTTATTTTTCTCTTGCCAAAGATCATGAATGGATGGGTACCTACTACCATGTAGGAGGTGGTAACACGAGTCTTTCAGCTGCTAGGTCTACTTTCCTTTCCTCTTTATCTATTATATTTTGTGTGTTTCTCCATTGGTTGGGTGTTTCATTTTTCTCGAATATGAAGGTCTTTAAACTACTAATGATATTAGTTTGTTCACCCTTGATGTGTGTGGGAATTGGTTGTAAGATTGGTGGTGTAAGGTTTAGTTGTTGAATGGGAGCAATCGGTCGTTAGATGGTATTAAAGTGTAATGGTGTTTTAAGATGGTTTGTTATGAAGCTCAAGACCCTAAGTTTTGAGTGTTATTTTGCAATGGTACTGCTTTCATAAATCAAAATGCTAAAGGACTAGGGTCAATATTTCACTTCCTTATCTAGAGGATATGTTGCAAGAAAGCTTACTTGAACTAGCCATTTATTTCAAGTAACTCTTCATATCTTAGATGTCCGAGTGAAGGAATGATCCAAGTGATCTTTTTTATTTTGATTTCTATTAAGTAGGATGGAAATAATGGATGAAGAACTATATGACTTATCTTGGTTTCCATTTTTTTGTTTCTACAAGGATCTTGTAACCAAATTTGTACCATTTTTTTGATTGTCAACAAGATAGAGCAATAGCGATGTTTTTTGAGAAAAAAGCAGAAAATTATGAGAAAAAGCAACTAGGTTTGTCAATTGTGAGCAAATTGTTGTCAAGTCTGTTGAATTTTGAAAAGCAAGTGTGCATAGAAATATCAAGTGTGCAAAGTTTTGTATTTTTCAAATGTGGTGAACTACTCAATAAAAAGTTAACTTTCTTGGCAATAGAAAGTAGATTTTTGGCAAGTGCATTAGTTTTTGAGAAGCAAGTGCAAACAGAATAGGAGAAAGTCTATTGGTTTTGCATCAAGTGTGTAGATTTTGTCAAATGTGATATATTTTTATTAGTAGCCTTTTCAGGATAGAGAGAAAATGCACTAAATATTTGGCCATTGCAATAGAAAATGTGGCAAGTGCACTGTATTTTGTACAAAAGTGGCCTCTATGTAATTTGTTTCCAATTTGGGAAAGTTTTCTCCAAATGCTTGCAAGTTTAAGTTCATTTTTTCTCAATTTATCTATGTTTAGAGTATGGCAAGTGATACAACAGTACTGAACTGACTCAAAAAGCATGGACTTGTGTGACCTTAATGTCTATGGATTTAAGTTGTGAAATCATGATACCCAAGCCATAGTTTCCAATGTTTACTCTAAGCTGATGTAGCATAAAATTAAAGCTTGAATGTTCAGAAACCTTTAAGGAAATCCTTCAAGAAGTGTAAATATAGGGCTTCTCTTAAAAGTGTACACTAAGTCAAAGGGTTTGAAGTTTTTGACCATGTTTAGTGTTGTTTGATGTGTTCATTTTTTCAACTCAATCACAATGTTTGATGTCAAAGACTTTTTGATGGTTCCATGGTTGTTTTTAGAAAAAAATATTTACACCTTAAAGAGTAGGTGTGTTCTTCTTAGTATGCTTGCCTCATGCCCTATGTAGTAGAAGACATGATTTTACATGCAATTTCAATGGAAAATATAAGATATGTTAAAAATGAACTCTTAATCTGTATATTTCCTCGAGGGATTGAACATGGCAAGTAACTTCTTGGAAGTAATCTTGATGCACCACTTTAAAGAGCTCGTTGGTAGGACTAGTTGGCCTCTAAGACAACAAGGTTTTAATGACAACAAACTATGAATATGGTCACCGACATTCATCCACTGGACCCTTAAGGCTCTTTAACTAGTCCCATTCCACTTAAGGTGTGGGATTAGGTGCAGTATGTTGTTGACACAATTTGAAGCTACTTTCTTACGATTTCACAACCTTTGATATAGCCTGCCAATAAATGTGCTTCAAGACCTTGCAATGAGTTCTCCAACATGGGATGTGTCTCAAAGCAAGCCCTCTTTCTATGGATAAAAGATAAAATGACCAAGATGCTAAACTCAAATATGTTTTTTTCATCACCCAAGATCACCAAAAAGAGGGGAGAGAATTAAACACTTTAGTTTTCTAGACATTGAATGCACATAAGACAATTCTTTGCAATTTGATTCTTTTTAAGTAACTTGAATGGTGCTATCCCCAAAATGAGTGTGAATAATATTTTAATGGTTCTTTTAAAAAGCATCCAATGGAATTTTTCTAGATATCAGTCAATACCATAGCAAAGGTACAAAACAAAAGAATGATTTGTTCATTTTTAAGCCCAAAATTTTGAGTGTTCCTAGATCCTGGTATGACTTGTTCAACAAAATAAATTTGAGCGTGCGTCAACAAAAATAAATTGTTTTGGTCATTTAGAAATAAAATCAAACATTCCAAGTGTTTAATTTTGAAATCTTAAAAACCTTTTTTAGAGCACCAATGGAATTGTTTGTTTTGTTCCTTTTATGCACCAAGTGAAAATTCTCTAACTATGGAAGTTTGGAAAGGGTTCATTTTAGAGCACTTTAATTGAAAACGTGTTGTTGTAGGGTTCTTTTTAAGCACCAAAATGAAGATTATCCTAACTTACAAAGCATTAAAAATATTCATTTTAAAACACTTTAAGAAAAATATGTTGTTTGTAAGGTTCTTTTTAAAGCACCAAATAAAAATTCCTAACTTTAAGAAAAAGCTATGAAAATCATGATTCCTTTAACCGTTCATCTTCCCTACAGAAAAAGTGTTAATGGTTTCTCAATCCTGCATACATAAACGTTAATACCTGTCACACATTCAAATCAGGAATCTGTTAGCATAAAAATCAAAATTCAGTTTGCAAATCTCAAACATAGGTTTGACAAAGAAAAATCATAGAAAAATCAACAGGTGTGCACTCTATCAAAGAGAAAAAGCACTGGAAAATTTCAAGTGCACCCTCTATTAGAAGAAAAAGGCATTGGAAAGTGTCAAAGGTGTAGAAATTGGGGTCAAGTGCACCAATTTCAAGGTTAAGTGTGCAAGTTTTGAGAAATCAAGTGTAACAACTTCAAGAAATCTATGCGTGATTTTTTTTCCAAAGCATCTCTGGTACTTGTAACTTCAATATTTGCTCATGAAATCATTAGTGTTGGAGACCAGGGTCCCACCAGGCATGCCAGAATCTGTAAGGGGGGTAATTGTAGGTCATAAACAAGAAAAATGCAATGAAATAGAAACTAATCTAAATCAAAAACAAGAAATCTAGATTTCTTCCTTCACTCATGAAATGAAACTAAACTATTACTAAATTAAAAAAAAAAGATTAAAAAGTTAAAATCATACATGAATTAATAAAAAAAATAGTGTTACCATCCTATTTTGGAGTGTATTTGCAAGATGTCAGGTTGCTCATATCACTGTGAAGCCTCCATTGTTGTGTGCAAGAAGCTTTGATGCGATGCATGCATTGATCGAAGATACGTGTTTGAAGTGTTGTCAATGGTGATTCAGCTCTTGGTAGTACTTTGTTATGTAAATGATGTTGGTTTTTCTATCCTTTTTTGTGAGGAAAGAGGTTTGTTATATAGAATTTGGGATTTGAAATGAAATATTAGGAAATAACAATGTTGAATCAAGATCAATGATCGAAAGTTGTTGAGAGGATTTAGGTGGGCATAACCTATGCAAAATAGATTACATAATTAGTGTTATTGAGAAATAGATTGAATAATTTGTGGGATTGAAGAATGGATTGATCAGTCAAGAAAAGATTGAGAAATTAGGGGATCGTAATTTTCTTAATTAGGAAAGTGGTTGAGAATTATTAATTAATTGATTTAATTAATTAATTCCTTTTGGAGTTGAACATGCAAATCAAGTTTGACTTGCAAATAAAGTTGCATTAGTTTGATTTAATTTTTTATGATGATTTGAATAGTTTATTTTGATTATTCAAATTTGGAGGGAAAGTGGGTTAATCAAATTATTATGATTTAATAATTTAAATGACTTAAGGGAATAAGGTGATTAGTGGTGTAATTAAATAATTAGTGTTATTTAACTAATCAGGATGAAATAAAGGTAGATTAGGACTTTGTCAAATAAATGTAATTTATTTAATTGGTCAAAATGATAAAAAAGTGAATTAATTAAATAATGTCATATTATTCAATTAATAGCAGAAATAGGGTTTTAAGACTTCATTAAATAAATGAATTAATTGAATAATGTCATATTATTCAATTAATAGGGGAAATTAGGGTTTTTGATGATTTTGATGTGAAATGCAATGATATTTGTAATAATGATGTTGATGATGTGAAAATGTTATTTAGGGTGTGTGATAAGTGTTAAGTCAATTTTACATGTCTACAAAACCTAAGCAGTAATTCCCAATATTCTTAATTTGACAAAGCATAATCTAAGAATACCATCATAACCAAAAAGACATGTAACCAAAAAACACATGAAAGCACAAAGTCTCTGCGTTGTTCCCAATGAGAATTCTTCAATAACCAGTGATGTGAATTGGATCACAAAGTCTTACAATCCATGCTACAAAAGGATCCACCAACCAAATGAATAATTCCAAGCACAAAGTCATGACAATTCTTCACTAAAAGATATCAACATGTATACAATTCCAAGTAAATCATATAGCACAAAGTCTACAAAACATAACTTGAATTCCCTCCAATCACAAATAACAAAATGCCACTTATCCAATCATACAATAAGATAAATTAGTGAGAAAGACATAAGAATATTCCCACTCATTTGAATCTGATCCAAAATAAAGGTCGGTATGCAAATTCACCTTCTTTATTGATTGAAATTGATATGCAATTTGAACTCAAAGTTTCAAAGTTGGAATAAAATTTTGGTAGTAATTTCAAAAGATAAAGGGTCCTCAATACAAAAGAGCTCTCCCATATTTATAGGTGAGAGCCAAGAGCTAATCTAGGAAAAAGTCTAACTACTTTGACTTATTCAATGATGGAGTCCAAAATTATTTCAGGACTTCAAAATTTTTACATGTATTTACAATTTATCAAATGACATGTAAATTGTCTTTGGATAATTCCAAAAACTTGTAAATAACTAAAACTTGAAAATTAATCTAAGGCATGGTCAACCTTCTTCAACATTCTACATCAAGAAATCTTCATGTTTCTTCAAGATTGTTTGTACTTCAATGTCTGACACTGAAGTATGCTTGATGATTCCTCAGGCTCTTGACACTGAATCTCTAACAATATTGTAGGCTTTTTCATGTTTCCCAATATACTTTTTTAGATTGCTCAATGATAGTTGAAGATTAAAAATTTGATCTATCAGTGATACTAAAAATGCTTGATCCTCAAAATCCTTGTTGGAACATGATGATCTACTAAGAGGGGTGTGAATTAGTAGATATTAAAAATTTATCTCTTAAAACCTTTTGTGCATACTACTTTCTTTAACCCTTAATGTGTAGATATTAATCATGTGATGCAAAAATATGCATGCACACAGAAACATCACATAAAACTAGATATACGTGGAAAAACCATGGTGACAAAGCTTGCTTAAAACATCACATAACACTAGATATATGGGAAAAATAATGGTGACAAAGCCTGCTTGAGACTACTGCTCAATTCCAAGGTCACAATCCAAATCTCTATCACAATTCTTTTAGGGCTACAACCCAAGGATGCAATAACACCCTAATCTGAGCTACAACTTAGGACTAAAAATTCATATATGCATATAAATGGTTCTTCATAAACCTGAGATGCATTATTACATACAACACATTGTTGCACTTACTACAACTTACTTTATACTGCTAAAGTTGTACTCTCAACAACACACACCTATTCTGCACTCTCCTTTGCGCATAGAACAATTACTGTTCTACCTTGTTGCTCTTCTCTTCTTTCACCTTCTATAGTAACTCATAAATCTACACTATACACTCTCTTCTCTCTCTGCCTCTACTGCATGCACAATGAACATACTTTTATTCAACACCCTACGCACTTGCTAACCTCACACACACACAATAGATACAACCCTTTTTTTTTCACTTATGAGATTGTCTTCATTTTGTTTAACTCCACTGGTCTAAAATCTTAGCTCAATATTCTCGCCACCATTCAGATCTTCTCAAATATTTTGTTAGGGTTTCCTTAGCTTGCAAACTTCACTAACAAGCTACCTTTTCCTTGAGCCACACACCACTATATAGCTCATCATTAATTCATTTGATAGGGTCTATCAGATATCTTCATTGTCACTCTACCTCTGCATGGAGATGATTCCACATTTAATTTGATTATAGAGAATTTTCCTCATTCTCTCTATCGAACCCTAAAATCTGATTATGCATTCAATACATTGTTTTGTTCATCCAATATGATTTCATCTCAATCACTTGTTAGGGTTTACCACATATATTTCTCTACACCATACCTATGTATCGAGCCTCACAACATTAAATTCTGTCTAAGAAGGTTTTCTAAGAATAGCAATCCATGAAACCCTAGAATCATATATGTATTAAATGCGTTCTCCTATTTAATCAAACTAATTTGATCTCAATCACCTCTATAATCTATTTTGCCACCTTGAAGATCAAATCTTCATTTAATTGGTCACTCGGTGCAACAAGACCAATTAAATCCTTCCTTTGTGTCAGTTACCAGAAGAAA
>VDFB02205920.1:0-14221 GCA_007258455.2 Sequoia sempervirens
TAATTCAAATTCATCCAGGGGTAAAATTTCAAAAAATTTAATCAGGCGATAAATTATTTCATCACAGAATCCTCGTCGAATCTACATCAAATCATCAGAAAAATCATAAAAAGATTGAAAAATTCCAAAAATTCAAAAAAATCAAATTTTCAATCAATTTATCTCCCGATGGGGCATATATCCATCATCAGCTAAAATCAATGTCTGGGGCAAGTCAAGGGCATACTGAAAAATTCTTGTTGATACTAGTAGCAACAACAAAATTTTCTTAGAAGTAATGCGTAAACAAATCACTTCAAAGAGAGGAAAAATGTATACACCTAAAAATGGTCTGGAGAAATATAATTAATTAAATATGATTTATTTGATTAATTACCCTTAATTCATCTACTATTAAATAAATAGAAATATTTATTTATATAGTTCATCTTAAGTTCTTCAATCTTTATTCTATTATTTTCGTCTTAATTAAATAAACAAATTTTACTTTGTTTTATTTAATTATCATAATTAATTCCTCTACTATTAAATAAATACAAATATTTATTTATAGTTCATTCTCCTATTCTTCAATTTTAATTAAATATACAACTTCAATAGTTTGTGTTATTTAATTATCACATCATTCAATCTTAATTAATTAAACATGCCAAACACTTTAGTTTTTCAATTATCATAGCCTTTCTATATTTATTTAATAAACAAATTTATAGTTTGTTTTATTAAATTATTTATCCTCTTCTTACTAATTCCAATTTGAATAAAAATCATAAATTATTCAAATAAAGGCATAAAAGAACAAATTTCCTCTATTCACTCACCACTAAAAATTAGATATGAAATATCTAATTAATTCAACTGGCATTCACAGAAAAGCTTTGGAGACAAACTTGCAGGCAATCCTCTCAATCTCATTTTCTCTTATTTTTTCTATCATCTGGCCTAATTTTTTGTGAGGAGAAACCATTCCCTTCATCATCTCAAACTTTTCAATCTCTCACCACTCAATTCTCTAGATTGAATCCAAGCCTTTGTTGTGTTGTCCCTGTACAAATGTGCTACCATGAAATCTATAAATACAACCTTTTGAAGCATGAAAATCATCTGGGAAAATTCCAATTGTATGCAAACTCACTTTGCAGGAATAGCAATCAAGTATTTAGCCATAGCATCATAGCAATATCATAGCATCAATAGACTCCATATCATGACTTCATCTTAGTTTTTACTATAGCTTCTTTTATCAAGTTTCATGTCAGAATAGTTTATAGTAGCATCACTTTATCATTAGCAATCATTACATCATTGTATTTAGCATCATTCCATTCTCTAGATAGGCATTTTAAATAGTCATAGTGCTTACCAAATCTGAGAGCCCTCTGTGATTTGATAAATATTTGGAGATAGGAAAACAATGAGACACTTTCAAGTTTTCTGCTTTAAATTATTTTAATTCATGTTAAATCTTGATATAATGTTTCATTAAGAAGCATTTTATCAAGTTTTTCTTTTACTTATTTACTTATTTCACACTCTAAAATCACATAAGCATGGTGAAGACATATGTGAGGATACAAACTAATCGTGCAAGTTAGGAGGTTGGACAAGGAACCACTAGAGTAGAGGC
The DNA here is from genome assembly GCA_007258455.2 of Sequoia sempervirens. Classification (NCBI taxonomy): domain Eukaryota; kingdom Viridiplantae; phylum Streptophyta; class Pinopsida; order Cupressales; family Cupressaceae; genus Sequoia; species Sequoia sempervirens. Next base: position 1,628 of record VDFB02205920.1, read on the forward strand.
TAGGCTTGACCAAATCTTGCCAAGATTGGATAACTTTGAACAAGAAAGAGTTAAGGATAGGGTAGAAAAGGAAGTACCCATTAATGATCATGAGGGATAAAATTCTTCCCATGGGCATGGTAAAAACCATAATCATGAGAAGGAAAAACCACCTTCACCATCTATTGAGAGGAATAAGAAAATTGTGTCTTTTGAACTTTCAAGGGACATGAAGAAGATAATTCCACCCAAATTTGACTGTAGTGTTGGAGGTGATGAGGATGAAGTATGGCTTGTTGAAATGGAAAAAGTATTTTAAAATACAAAATTATGACGAGGTTACTAAAGCCACGTGGGGCGCGTATTAATTAGTGAGAGAAGCTTCTAACTGGTGGATAAACAAGAAGTTGGAGCTTAACATTAACTCATGGAAATTAACTTGGGGAGAATTTGTGGATATTTTCCAAAAAATATGGTTACCAAAACTTTTCTATGACTAGAAACTCTTAGATTTTCCAAGGGTTAATGCAAGGTAACATGACAGTCCACGAATACTTGGAGAAGTTTATTGAATTATGTGCTATGTTCCCATATATCATAAGGATGAGCATTTCCATATTAGGAAATTTATAATGGGACTAAACAATCAAATTGGAGGGGAAGTGGATATGCATGGTCCAACAACAATGGATCTTTTATATGAAAAAACAATTAAGCAGGAACAAAATCTTAAAGCTAATTCCACTCAACAAGAAAGAAAAGAGAAAAAGAAGGATATGGAAGTTCCTAACAAGATTGTTCCAAAGTGAAAGGAAATGATGAACTCAGAAAGCCTTCCAAGATCCAGTATGCACCTTCAGTATCTTATGCTTCTTAAAACAAATCAGATTTTAATCATCTTGATACAAGCACATACTACTATGCTTTAAAAAGGAAACAAACATAGTTTAATTTCCCATGCATTAAGCCTTAGAGAAAATTTGATGTAGTTTCAAATCTAGAAAAAATTTAGCAAAATAACATGTAAATTAGCATTTCAAGAATGAGAAACACAAAGAATCGAAGAAAGATAGACAAAAGAGAAGAAGACATGAAATACGTGGGGAAAACCCTTTCGGGTAAAAAACCCCACACTCCAAAGCATTGAAACTAAGTATTAATCTGCAACAATAAGGTTACAATACACTTGTAGGCTCGTAGCCTTAACATGGAGACTAGATCTTGCTCTTCTAGAGGAAATCCAACAACACTTTGATACCTACAAACAAACTATGCATTCTACAATGCAAGGCATCCTATTTATAGAAGATACAAGCTTGAAGAAGTTTCTAGAAGAGGTTAGGCATCCAAACCTATGTGACAACAATATTTCACACCATATACATGATTTGGACATTTGTACAACATTCTCTTACACCTCTTATAGTTGTCATAACATGCAAAATGTCTCTTTGAGATGGGACGCCTACCTCCACTTGTGATGAAGATGTGTCATACAGTCACCTCCAACGAGGATGCCACCCATCCGGTGGATCCCAATTAATGACATGGCATTGTAGGCAATTAAATAAAATAAATAAACACAATAATACATTAAATAATTCAATGTTAGGACTCTAAGGTTGAGACACCTTATTCCCAACATTCTCCCACTTGTTGAAGACCTGCCAAGAGTCATTAAAACATCTACTTAGGGCCCCAAGGTCCATAGAGTCAAAACATAATTTTGAAGACAAATAATCCTCTAGAGAACAAGATAAACCATTAGCTAGACCAACAACCAAACCAGGTTGCTCTCATCTAACTGATAAACCCACAAGATTGGAAATAGCACCCACAACAAATGTTGATCCATCCAATCTACCATACCTCAAAGGAATACAAAATAATAGTAGAACTTATGCCAACAACATATCCAACCCATAAACTGCAACCAAAGGCTCCATGTGTCAAAACCATCACTAAGAACACACACATCCAAGAACTCCCACTACATGGGTAATGTCAAATCTGAAAAAGATCAAGGCATATCAAGTCTACCAATAGAATCATATAGAAAGTTTAAACAACATCATGTAGTACCAAGAAACATCCACAATGATATGAAAAACCTATAAATGAGTAACTTGTAAGAGTAACTCTCACCACAAGTATCCAAAGCTCTCCCATGTTCTCCACACTTAGGAAAGGAAAAGGATAAAGAAACCTCCATGTCATCACCTAGGAACATAAGTGAAAACACATTAACTAGGTAAAGGTACCAAAATTTTATGCTTAACCTTTCCAATAGTTTCCATCCAAACCTAAAAACCAATGTAATGTGAAACCAAACATCTAGGAGGATAACCAAGACCAAAGAGAGAAACACTGCACATCATATACCTGTAAGAGTAACTCTCACCACAAGTCTCCAAAGCTCTCCCATGTTCTCCACACTCAACAAAGGAAAAGGATAAAGAAACCTCCATGTCATCACCCAAGAACATAAGTGAACACATTAACCAAGTAAAGGTATCAAATTTTATGCTTAACCTTTCCAATAGTTTCTATCCAAGCCTCAAAACCAGCATAATGTGAAACCAAACATCCAGGAGGATAACCAGTACCAAAGAGAGAAACACTACACATCATATACCTGTAGAAAATCCTTCTACATAAACCTCTAAATTCCAATTGTGTCATGTATGATCTCCTCCACAACACCTCAAAAAAGAAGTCATAACAACACCCAACCGTTTAATCACCAAGATAAAACATAACATATGTATCATGTAATCAACATTGATGTAAGCTTCTCAAGCCAAATAAGGTCAAACTAAATATCCATTCCCATATCAAGAAATAAGCTCAATACATCTCCTAAATTCAACATCAATGAATTTTCTCATAATGTATAAGGAGATAAACATGCCAACATTCCTCAAATGAATCATTCAAAACCATAAGCTCAAGATCCATATGCATGAGAGCACAAAGCATAACATAATACACCTGAAAGGAACAATGGGTGATACCTCTCAAGTAGACTATCAGGTAGACCAAGAGTGGGGAATGAGAATGCTCCTCCAAGATATCCAAGTCATCACGACTCATCCAAGAACACTCTCCTCATAGGTCCATGTTGAACTCATATCCAACCAAGGTGTAGGCTCCTTAGACTTCCTACTAAAATCTCATCAAGAGTGACCATATCAAAACATGTCTCTAACCATAATAGAGCTACAAGCCTCACCTAAGTCTCCAAGTATCCATGAGTACCTATAACCAATCAATCCATTCCAAACTCCAAATGCAACATAGCACCATCATGAAGTAATCAAGAAAAATGATCGATGTACTCAACACAAAGAGAACCATAAGATCAATGTCAAAGCTCCAATCATGAAATGGGAACGTGAACATGACAACATGATCTAACCATCTCCTCCTAGGAGATCACATACAACAATGCATACATCCTGGTCTCAAGAGAATATGCACCATACCAAACTCTAATATAGAATCAAGAATACATCATTACATAATACCAAAATACTCTAAACCAAGAAATAGCATCTCCAATCTCATGAAGATAACCATCTCCAAATAATGTCCATGCAAATGTGAAAGAATCCTTCTGCAACAACATGATCTAAGATCTCCTTCTAGTAACATCTACAACACTAGAGAAGATCATCCATCACCAAGTGATGAATCCATAGTCACTGCTAAAGCTCCCACTGAACAGTGATATTGAGCTCTCCAAGCATCATGACAACCATCTCCTTAATGAATATTCTTCATGGGTCTAACACAATAAAATGCAATATCAACAACACCAAATAATAAGTAGAACCAAAATCTCCAAGCTAAGAAGATAAACAACATGCTACAAGTCCCATAATTGAATATCCATCCTCTCATCTCAAAACAAAATACTAATGCACGAATGACCACAAACAAAGCCAACTAATGAAATTTGCACCAACTCTAAATCAATCTCATGGATATAGATAGTCCACATCCGAGTCATCCCACTACAACTAATGGGTAGCTAATCCACATACTGCATAACTTGTAGATCCCATACATTGAAGCATGCAAACTCAACATTACATTAGTAGCATGCAAAAAACTGAGATATCAACAAAGATAACATGTAGATTTTAAGAATCAAACACCATATCACTAGCAAACTCGATTTTCCAAAGAATCCACAACTGAGTACCATAGTCAAGGAACTAATCAAGCATTCCAACAAATTTGCAATTGTTTTCATCTAGAAAACTCTAAGATTCTAAACACAAAATTTCCCACAGATCTACAAACCACATATTTTCTTTTTGTAATAATAAAACGTGAAAAAACATCTCTATGTAAATCTAAAATCACTTATATATTTAGAATAATGGATCGCACATATTTCATTTGAACAAATGAATACTCCAAATTTGCACAAACCCACAACTTTTAGAAAACAGGAAAATTGTAAAACCTTTAGAGGAAACAAGTTGTCCAAAAGCTTGTAAAATATAAAATATCTTGACTTCACAACCAACAAATCACCAATGGTAAAACATATACCAACATTTCCTCAATGAGAAAGCTACAAGCCTCCTCAAAACATGCATAAAGCATACATGCAAACCTGTAACTATCTTTCATCCAAATAAACCAAGGAAAACATAATCTAAAAAAATAGTTCATCCACATATCTGCAAAACCACAAGTTTTGATTAACCATGTAAAACCTGCAAAAAACCATCATGTTTGTAGTACACATGAAAATCCATATCCACTTATCATTTGGGATACCCTCAGGTCTATGTACAACCGTACTAGTTAAACCAGAAGAATGGAATATCATGAATATGCATAATCATAGAACCATCAAATCCAAGGAACATGAATCTGAGCCATGTAAGTACAAACATCCATTAGGAAAGAGAGGTCCATGAACTTCTAGGACCATTTGCAGGCCAACTCCACCACCAACATTTACATGCATATGAGAGAGAATTAGGCTATTCCAGAAGCTTCTAGATCATCCAATGATCAACTCCATAGCCTACATGCATTCAAGGTTATTCAACTATCAAACATGAGCTTCAAATCAATAACATAACAAATGTAACCACATGATCAACTCTATAAAACTCTATCTTCTCCATACTTCACAATGCCTGTTGTTTCTAGAAAACAAGGTAAACTGCAAAACTTCCACTCAGACAAGGATTAATAATCAACCAATTCCTTCAAAACAAATTCCCTCAAGCTTTCCAAGCTAAGAAATCACAATAGAAGAAATACTTAGAACCCCAAACACCACATACATCACCATGCGAGCACATGCAAATTCATACAAGTGCATGCAACACACATGCAAGTACATGCAACTTACATACATACACATGCAAGTCTAGAACTGAGCTCTGATACCAAATGAAAGGAAATGACGAACTCAAAAAGCCTTCCAAGATCCAATATGCATCTTCAGTATCTTATGCTTCTTATAACAAATCAGATTTTAATCATCTTGATACAAGCACATACTACTATGCCTTAAAGCAAAAAACATAGTTTAATTTCCCATGCATTAAACCTTAGAGGAAAGTTGATGTAGTTTCAAATCTAGAAAATTTTTAGTAGCATAACAACATGTAAATTAACATTTCAAGAATGAGAAACACAAAGAATAGAAGATAGGTAGAAGAGAAGAAGACATGATATACATGGGGGGAAAACCCTTTCAGGTAAAGAAACCCCACACTCCAAAGCATCTAACCTATGTATTAATCTGCAACAATAAGGTTACAATACACTTGCAGGCTCACAACCTTAACATGGAGACTACATCTTGCTCTTCTAGAGGAAATCCAACAACACTTTGATACTTGCAAACAAACTATGCATTCTACAATGCAAGGAATCCTATTTATAGAAGATACAAGCTTGAAGAAGCTTCTAGAAAAGGTTAGGCGTCCAAACCTATGTGGCAACAATATTTCACACCATAGGCATGATTTGGACATTTTTACAACATTGTATTACACCTCTTATAGTTTTCATAACATGCAAAACATCTCTTCAAGCTTGGGCACTTATTTCATGCTAATAGTGGGTTATGACAAATTCCTTACAACTGTCATATAATCTGTCATAACATGTGTCATAATATCCTGTCACACATACACCACTTTCAACAAATAAAGAATAAGTCAAACATGACTCTCACACTTATTCTCTCACACTTTTGTCATACCCCACTAAGTCACCACACTTTCTCCATGCAAAATATACCTTATGACGTGTGATAGAATATGTCATAAAATGATATCACTTGCCCTAGGTCCACAATTCCAAGATGGGATGCCCACCTCCACTTGTGATGAAGATGTGTCATACAGTCACCTCCAACAAGGATGCCACCCACTTAGTGGGTCCCAATTAATGACATGACATTGTAGGAAATAAAATAAAATAAATAAATACAATAATACATTAAATAATTCAATGTTAGGACTCTAAGGTTGAGACACGTTATTCCCAACACAAAGAAGGAGGAATCTATGCAAAATGTTGCAAGGAAAAAAGGGAAAATATTTCACAATAATGGAAAAGAGTTTAGGAGAGATCAAAAAATAAATGATTCTAGCAGGGGTAATACTAGCAAAGCTAATGAAAATACCAACAAGTCTGGAGAAAACATAGGGAAAAAAGGACCAATTTTAGGATATTTTATATGCAAAGGGGATCACTATGCAAGTGAATGTCCCAATAAAACTTCTGGTTCATGACCATATGGTAATTCATTAGCCACCCAACAAGCCATGTTTTAACAAAGGATACATGCAGCTGTGGACGATCGACAGGTAGATTACCAAGTAACTCTAGTAAAAACACCAAGTATTTTGTTTGGATTACCTATTTCTGTTCTTATTGATATTGGTGCAACTGAGAATTTCATTTCACCTAGAATAGCTAGAAACAATTATTTAGGAAGGTGGGATACATGGCAATGTCTTGGGATGTAGAGTATGCAAACCAAATAAGAGAAAAGGTGGATCAATCAATATTCAAGGCTAGAATAGAACTACCTAGTTTTACTACAGAAGTTAACCTTTATGTAACACCTATAAGATCATATGAAGTTATCTTAGGAATGAATTGGTTGTGGAAACATAGGGCTATAGTAGACTGCCATGCAAAGACTATAGAATACCTAGATGATTTTGGAAATCAAGTTAAATTCCAAGGAATACCTAGAGAAGTTAAGATTCGACAAATCATGGTCATGCAAATTATAAGATCTAAGAAGAAAGGGTGTAAACTCTTTGCCATAAAGATTGAAGAACTTGTGAAGGATAGTGATAATTCAGAGTACTAGATTTTGCAAGAATTAGAAGATGAGGAAATAGATGAAACTAGAAAATCAGATATGGAGAAGTACCCAATTTTGAGAAATTTTTTGGATGTGTTTCCAAATGAGTTACCAGGATTACCTTCACAAAGAGTATTTGATTTCTCTATCGATATAGTTCTAGGGTTAGAACCTATTTCTAGGGTACCCTATAGGATGACAACCACTGAACTTATGGAACTTAAGACACAATTGGATGAAATGTTGTCAAAAGGATTGATAAGACCAAGTGTTTCACCTTGGGGAGCGCCATTCATCTTTGTTAAGAAGAAGGATGGTACATTGCATTTGCACATCGATTATTGTATGCTTAACAAAGCTATGGTTAAGAACAAGTATCCATCACCACATATTGACGATCTTTTTGATCAAATGAGAGGTGTCATCGTATTCTCTAGAATAGATTTGAGATCTGGATATCACCAATTGAGGGTTAAAATGAAGATATCTTTAAAACTACATTTAGAACCTAATATGGACACTATGAGTTCACTGTTTTACCTTTTGGTTTAACAAATGCATCGAAAAAATTCATGAATCTAATGAATAGTGTGTTTAAGGATTACCTTGACAAATTTGTACTAGTTTTTCTAGATGATGTTTTGATTTATTCTAGAAATGAGGAAGAACATTGCAATCATTTGGAAATGGTCCTACAGTGTTTGAGAGATCATAGGTTGTATGGTAAAATTTCCAAGTGTACATTCTTCCAAAAGAGGGTACATTATTTGGGTCATGTGATTTCGACATAAGGAATTGTGCTAAATCCAACGAAAGCAAAGTTCAAAGCTGATAGAATTATGAATATGGCCTATACTAAAAATGTAGCCAGTAAGAAGTTTCATGGGTTTGGTAGGATATTAACAGAACTTGTTGCAAAATTTTCTAAGATTGATTTTCCAATTACTTCTTTACAAAGAAAGGAAAAGAGAGACAGGTGGAATGAGGAAGTATGGGAAGCTTTTGAAGCCACACTCAAAAAGTTAACCCGCACCAATCACCAAAAATTACGAGGATCCACGAAAGTAGCTTTTGGTTATCACAATGCATGTGAAGAAGAGGGTTAGGAGGTGTGTTGATGTAATATGGGCAAGTAATTACCTATGAATCTAGAAATATGAAACCATATGAGATGAATTATGCATCACATGATTTAGAATTGGTAGCTGTAGTTCATGCATTGCAAATGTGGAAGCACTATTTGCTAGGAAAACCCTTTGAGTTGAAAATGACCATAATGGAGTTAAAGTAACTTTTTACTCAACCTAATTTGAATGCTAGACAAAGAAGATGGTTAGAGTGTTGGAAGACTAGAATCACTGAGAGGGGGGGGTGAATCAGTGATTCATGTAAGTCACAAAATTTTTACAAATCCAAGAATTTAATTGAATTTTGAACCAAAAGATCAAATGACTGTTTATAGAACATATTTGACTTGTGCATGAACAATATTGTGTTTGATTTAATCATGAATTAAACATAAAGATATAACATTAACATAGGTTGAATTTAAGATGTTTTACACTTTCATATGTATCAGAGCCCACATTAATAACAAAACCTTTTATGCATGACATTTTGACATAAACATTGGCAAAGATGAAAGACTGATAATTAACAACCATTCAATGCATTTAGTGACTCATTGAGACCAGACAAATAATAAAAATCACACACATAAAATCATCACATAACACAATATACGTCCTGAGTGGAAAACCCTCTTGGGGAATAAAAATCACTCAAAAAATATTTCTCTTTATTCACTTAGAGCACCAACTCTTCAAAGTTCAGAAGCACCAACTCCACAAAGTTTAGGAGAACCAACTCCACAAAGTTTAGAAGCACCAACTTCACAAGATAAAGGAGCACCAACTCCTTTACAATGCATAATAGTTATAGTATACTATCAATACCCTAGAAGTGCAATTTTTAGTTCTAGTGTCTCAATAGAAGACTATGAATATTTTCAATAAGCATATTGAAGAATGTTGTATGAGAATGACCACATCTTCCTTAAATACAATAATTTGAGAATCATTGTTATAAATATTTTTAATGCAATACAAATTTTGTACAATATCTGTTAAGGATAAGTCTGAAGTCTCATATTCTTCTTCTAGGTCACCAAGAAAATTGTCTAAAGGTTATCTTTTGAAGTCATTATGTGAAATAACCTCTATATGAAGTTTCAATAACGGTAAATGACATAGGGTTAGGGTTATAGGTGAGAAACCCTAAAGAGTCTTTTTAAAAAACTCTTTAACAAGTTTAAGCAGGTACTTTAACTTCATAGAAAATGAGAGTATTTTTGTTATAGCCTGAGAAGAATCATCCAAAAATCCTAAAGGGTTTTAATCATAATCAAAAAAAGTTAAGCCCTTAAAAATCCTTAACAATAATATTTCAAAACCAAAGATTTTACTCACAAAACCCATAAAAATTTGATCTTAACCAAAACCATTCTTAAAAACTTAAAAAATTGTCTCAAGGCTCGTAAGCATTAAGAGAGTTTTTGCATTACCTGATTACAGTGGAAGAAAATTGAACAAATACCATAAAGATCTATCGAGAAGTTCCATAACTACCTAGCTGAAAGACACCAACAATTCTTCTCTGTCCAACTTCCACAGTCGAGCTTTCATTAGCTCACAGTCAACACTCAAACTCTTAACCAGAATGAACCATCTAAACTGTATGTTCATTTTCCTTTTACATACCAACTGAAGAATCAACAATTTCGACAATTGTTTACCTCTACATGATTAAGCCTTAAACAAATAATTGTCAAATAAGAGAAAAAACTAAAAATCAATGTTACCCAGTGTATTCGAGCTTTGTCACTTCAAGCTACCGACAACATTCCACCTGATCATTGCAAACCATGGATATATTCTTTATGTGATTTTATGGCTATCATGCCCTAATGAGGGCTTTGAAATAATAAAATAACAAATTCCTTTTACCAAGCTTTGAAAATAAGCTTTAAACCTTTAGTATACCCAACAACCTTGGCTTAGGATAAACTTTATCACATATTTTAGCATGCCCGACAAGGATTCTTTCCGATAGAAAAATCTTATGTCACTTTTAGTGCCTGATACCTTTATCACTTTACAAGGTGATTGCTAGCAATGCAATAAATTATAAACTATAAACCATATAGTTAATCAAGGATCTCATAACCATATAACATGCCGATTACCTTAACAAAACCATGGAAGTATGTATTGACAATGCCACAAAGAAATGTGAGTATCAACTTCCCTAAAACAATATCATTACATTTGAATGTAACAAGGAAGCTTAAGAATCCTTAGCAAAAAATGAATATACTTGAATCACCTTATTTGATCAATCTAAAATACTTCAAGTGCAAAGACCACAGTGATATCAATGATGCCAATGCAACCAAACTGAGCCAAAAGTCATCTCAAGAAGCCAGATGTAAACACCATTATACAAATAAAGTATAAATATCATGAATGCCTTAAAAAATACAATAGTAAAATAATATGAGATTAATAATGCACTAATATATCATTCAAAGACAAATTGATAATAATCAACTAAATATACATGTGACTTGTAACCTTGAAGGATCAAACTAAAAATCATCCTATCAAAATGATAAACACTGTTAGTATCACATATATCAAAATCCCGTAACTGCATATCATATATTAAACAAGCTAAGAATTTCAAATTAGAGAACCAGTTTTGTCATCAAGGACAAACCACAAAACATAAACAGTTGAAAGCCAACATAGAGTTAATAGCTAACTATGATTTTAATATCAGTTATATTAAGGGGAAAGATAATTGGGTTGTCAATGCATTAAGTTGAAGATGACACATGGCTTCCTTAGTAGTAATTCAAACCGATTTCAAAGGGAAAGTACTCCAAAAGTGTAAAGAGGATGGGTATTACTTGCAAGTTAAGCAAGAACTCATGGATAATCCTCAAGATTCTGGGTATGAAGGTTTTCACTTTTAGCCAAATGGATTACTTAAATACAAGGGTAGAATATATGTACTTGATGTAAAGGAATTGATAAATATGGTATGGAAGGAAATACATGAAGCACCATATTTCAGACATCCAAGAGTGACAAGAATGATGGCTGATGTAAAACCATTATACTTTTGGAAGGGAATGAAAGGAGATGTCGCTAGTTTTGTGGCTAGGTGTTTTGAGTGTCAAAGGGTGAAAGCTGAGCATCATCATCCTACGGGCTTGTTATACCCACACCACATATCAGAAAGGAAATGGAAAGTCATAAGTATGGGATTTGTGCAAGGATTTCCTATGTCAAGGAATAAGCACAATGCCATACTAGTGGTAGTTGATAACCTTACAAAAATGGCACATTTTATACCAAGGAACCTAATTGATGGAGCACCTGTCATAGCAAGAAATTTTTTGCAGGAAGTGTTTCCTTGGTATGGAAAAGGATACATGAAAAGATCAAGGATAGAGTTGGGATATCATCCATGAGTTGAACATGCACTTTTTAGGAGTGCCTTGTGTCAAATTAACAAGGGAAGAATGAAATGCTCGAGATTCATTATCGACCTCAAGAAAAGGGGTGATGACCAACTCTAGGGAAGTGGGTGTTGCCTTGGTCACAAGGACAACACAAAGAAAAACAAAACTAGCTTCCAAAGAAGGGGAACCCTTCTTACAACCATCACACATGGTGAGGTCATCCTCCAACTTACACTTCAATAGAGGATGTGAGATCCCCATAGAAGAAGCAGAAGTGGAGGGAGAAGAAGAAAAGGCCATAGAGGAAATCACCATTGTATTAGGAATGTCAACGAGTTGTGAGAAATGAGGGATGTTTAGAAGGGACATCAGAAGAGGAGGCTCCATAGAGGGAGAAATGAAGACCTACACCCTTTCGAGGTGATCATCATCAAGACTTGTTGTAGGAGCTGGAAGAAAAACATAAGTGATGGAAACTAAAGTAGGAACAACAGAAGCAATTGGAGAAAAAGAAGAAACAAAAGTAGAGGCATCAGGCTCCTCCTTAGTCTTTTGTGAGGTGGCATTCTCTACAACAAGAGCCTTTTGTTGGTGCTTATACTCATGTGCAAGCCAATTACATTGGCTACAAACAGTAGAGGATGTAGCCTGAGAAGAGGCTAGAGGCTATTGCTCAACTACAAGACCATCCTTCATAACTGTTATCGGTGGAAGAGTGGTCTCTCAA
>VDFB02205921.1:0-28263 GCA_007258455.2 Sequoia sempervirens
CTACATTCCAACTCAAACACTATCTTTTATAACTATTGATAGCACTTGAAAATTGTAGATTATTATGGCATTGATATTCACTTAAGTTGTCCTTGCACTAAGTATGCACTAGTTCATTGTCTATTGTTAGTAGGTATTCCTTGCTTTCCTTGATCTTCTCTAATGACTACAAACACAATATTTCCTTGCTTCTTCATTCTAGAGGACTACCTTAAAATATTGAACTGTAATGAGGCCAGGACTGTCCTTTCTTTTGTATACATTCAAGATTGTCTTCATAAGGCTCCCATGCTATGACTTCTCTACTAATTTGTATGATAAGATTATACTTGTGCTTGCACAATCAACAAATAAGTCAATAAAACTAAGAATCCCAAAGCTTCTCATGATGATTAGATGATCTTTACTTTTCTTGGATCTTCTTGATAAACGTGTTCTGATCTTGAGGCACCTTTGAATCTCTAATTTGATGTTTAATAACAGACATGATGTATATCTATTGGTTTGACATATAAGAGAGATGGAATACTAAGCTCTAACATCACTTCTTTGTCCCTTGTAGACATCTCTGGAGCTATCAACAAAGGAGTTGAAGATGCAGTTGATCAATAATGGGGCTCGTCATTCAGGCAATGGCAAATCCCTTTTCTCTTACATATGTTCTTTTCTTTCAGATGTACAATTTATCTTTTATTGCATCCTATTCAGTTATTCCCACAGGTTGTGTGAGAAACCTATAAACATACTTCTTGTAATAAATTTAAACAACTACTTTATGCAAAAATTTGTGTACTATTCATCCTTTCTATAAAGTAATTGCATAATGAAAACTGAAAATTCATTTCATGGCACTATTTGTATGATCATGAGTAACTTTACCAGAATATTTTGTGTACCTTTCTCCTTTTTCAAGTAGAAAAAATCAATGTTGTCCCAACCTAACCTAATTGGGCTGACAAGCACAATTAGGTAACTTTTTTGGTGACCTCTGCTATATGCTTACCTGCTAAGCATCTTAGACCAGTAGCATAAACCTATCCATTGGGTATAAGAGTCAATTCATGTCCTTTGCAACTTAGAAAATCCCTTGTAACTTAGTTGTTAGAATTTGAACAGTAGAAAAACAAAACTTGAAAGCAAACTACAATGGCTCTGAACATGGCCAACAAATTGTGCAACAACACTTCCTGGAAAATGAAAACTCAACTGAAATAGATGTGCAATCAACACTTATTAACTGAAAACTCTACTCTACTATAGTACATTTGCAAACTTTTCTCTTCAGAAACAATGTTTGAGGTGAATCCCATTGACTGGGATAGTTAACACCTCTCCATCTAGCTTTGAAAGCTAAAAAGTATTATGTTGCTTGCATTCAATAATCACATAAGGGCCATCCCACATGGCATCAAACTTGGTATGCTTACCAAGTTTACTTTTAAGCTCACCCCACTTGAAAACAAGATCACCCTCCTTGAACACTCTTGGGACAACCCTCTTGTCAAAGGTTCTTTTCATTTGTGCATGGTGAATCTCTAAGTTTCCCAATGCTTCTTTCCTTACCTCTTCAAGTTCAATCAATTGTGCAAGCCTAATTTCCATAGGCTACTCCTCTAACATGTCCAACTCATTAATCAAACTTAAAGTAGGTAATTCAATTGAAATTGTAAATCTTGCTTCCTTACCAAAAGTTAAAACATATGGGGAATTACCTATTGATCTTTTGTGTGTAATCCTATCAGCCTATAAGGCTGATTTGAGCTTGTAATGCCAAGCTCTTTGATTATCTTCAATAATATTCTTGATGATCCTAATCAAGTTCTTATTGGTTGATTCATCTTTTCCATTACCATGTGGGTAATAGTTAGATGATGTATTGAGATAAATGCTACTCTTAACAGCCCAATCAGAAACTTTTAAACCAACAAAATACAAAGCATTATCAAAGATTATAGAATTTGGAATACCAAACCTTGTATCCAAATCTTGATAGAAGTTTAGAACAACAATTTCATTTTCCTCTTTTAGTGTCACGCCCTCTATCCACTTAGTAGAATAATTAGTTGCAGTCAATATCCATTTGTGACCTGCACTAGAGGGTGGGTTAATTGGGCTAATAAAGTCAAGTCCCCACTTAAGAACGGGATATTATACCTAAATTGGATGTAAAGGAAAGGATGCAAGCATTTGTTTTCTTGCAAATAATGAGCATTTGGTACATTTCCTAACCCAAGCATGAGAATCTTTAAACATGCCATGCCAAAAGTAACCAACTCTCATGATTTTTAAAGCTACAGTTCTTGGTGCAAAATGGCCACTAGAAGACCCATCATGAAATTATTCAAGAATTCTATCAACTTGACTTGAATCAATGCACCTTAACAATACTCCATGAAAATCCTTCCTATATAAAATTCCATCAATGATAGGATAAGGAATCACTTGGAGTCTGAAATAACTTCTTTTTGAGCTATCCAATCCTTGAGGAAACTCACCAGTTTCAAGAAAATGCTTCATATCTTGCACTTAATTGGAGGAAGGAGCTGGAACATCAATTTGTTCTTCATTGCTAAGTGTTAGGACAACTTTATCTTCAACTTCTTCATTGTCCTTTTCATTCCTAGCCAGTTGTTCACATAAACCCTTACCTCTTACAAGCTTGGTAACCTTAATTTGAACATCATATTCCATTACCTTGGTAATCCAGCCAGCTCTTATGTCATTAATGTCTTTGCTCAATAAGAAATCTTTCACTGTAGGATGAGCAACTAGCAATCGAATCTTGTTGTTAGAAAGCACATGTCTAAATTTCTTATGACTTCTAACCACTGCAAGTACAAGTTTCTCAACAATAGAATATCTTACTTCGTAATCCTAAAGCACTTGGCTGAAAAATGCAATGGGATACTCCAAACCTTGTTCATTTTGTTGACACAACATAGCTAAAATAGTATCCACACTCCCAAAAGCATAAAGGATAAAATCCTTGTCAAAATTAGGATTAATGAGCATTGGAGCAGCAACTATGGCATTTTTTATTTCATCAAAAAAATTCTTTCCTTCTTTGGTCCAGCTGAAGTGACATTCTTTCTCAACATGGAGGTTAGAGGTTGCAAAAGATAAGCAATATTTGGAATGAACCTCGTTACAAAGTTTATTCTACCAAGAAAGCTTTTCCAACCTTTCTTGTGAGCAGGTAAAGGTAAAGCAAGAATAACAATTATCCTTTTTGGATCTATGGAAATTCCATTTTTAGATACTACATGTCCAAATAATTTACCTTCATGGACAACAAAGATACTTTTCTTGAGATTTAGTGAAACTCCATATTCTCTACACCTCTTGAAGATCTGCTTCAAATGAACTAAATGGTCACTTGTATTCTCAAAGAAAATAGTAATATCATTTAAGTAAACCATTACAAATTTATTCAGCAAACCATGAAAATCCATATCCATGGCTCTTTGGAAGGTAGCCCCTACATTGGACAATCCAAAAAGCATCTTCCTGTAAGCCATGGTTCCCCATTTTATTGTGAAGTATGTCTTATATTGATCTTCCCCTTTTACCAATATCTGGTTGTACCCTGAAAAGCCATCTAACAAAGAAAACCTGTCAGATCTAGCTACAATCTGTAAAATTTGTTCCATAGAGGGAAGTGGATAGTGATCCTTTAGAGAAGCTCTATTAAGGTCTCTAAAGTCAACACACAACCTGATTTCAACATTCTTCTTCCTTACAAAAACAAGATTGGACACCCATGATGTATGCTTAATCAAAAAAATAATCTTACTCTCAATCAACTTACTCAGTTCAGATCTCATGAGGTGCTCAAGTTTAGGATTCAAAGGAATCTACCTTTGTCTTACCGGCTTCACATTTGCTTCTAGCTCTATGGTGTGTTGTGCCAACTCTAGCTTGAATCCTTTCAAGTCATGATACTCCTAGGAAAACGCATCAGAAAACTCTTGACAAAGTAAAATGAAAGCATGTCTCTCCTCTATAGTACATACCTTGCCAAGTTTCAGGATCTTATCCTTGAAGATCTCAATAGGCTCATAATGCTCTTTTTTCATAAAAAAACTTTCCTTTTCTTTTCTCACCTGATCATCTAAGTTGAAAATCGACTCAAGTGTTACCAATCCCTTTGGCAACTTGTTTGACTTCAGCTGAAGAATCCGATCTTCATACTATTTAGCCAATTTATGCTAATTAGAAACTAAAAAACTTAGCTTCTTCAATCAAGAAGCTAATAATCTTCTCATCACTATCAAATACCTACAAATAAATATTATTATTTGGAACATCAGGCCTAACAAAAACTTTGAAATAGTGTTGGGCAAAAAATTCTTCGACTCAACTGGAATATCAAACTCAACTCCCATGACAACTAGTTTATCAACTTGTTTATTATGATTCCTTGGTATGGACAATAGATTAAATGCATCAAACTCGTCAATCACGTCCCAAACTCTATGCCTATACAACTTCAACAAGTCATTTTTAGTAGCATTGATATTCCTTACTTGATTGACCACTAATTCGCTATCCCCAAACACCTGAAGGCTCTTTACATTTTTCTTTCTAGCCCATTCTAAACTATGAACAAGTGCCTCATAGTCAACAGTGTTATTAGAACAACTGAAAGCAAAATGAAAGGATAAATAATACCTCTCACCTCTTGGAGAAACTAGCATAGCACCTCCACTCGCACCTACCTTGGTTCTTCAACCATCAAAGTATAAACTCCATACTTCGTTATACTATTGTATTTTATGTTATTTTTCATCCTTAACCAGGTTCGGGACAAAAATTCCATGCTCCTGAATCATGTAAATACCCAGATCTGTTTGTTCCATATGGTTGTATGGGCCTTCCTCATGGTTATCAGCTACCCATTGATCTAAAACTAGATTAGGAATACTTTCAACCAAAGTTAGGCTCTTGAACAACTTGTTGATCTTCTTTACCTTGCTCATGATAAGCAAGATTTGCATTAGTAGCTCTAGGCAAAAAAGGTTCTATGTGATCTTTAGCCAATAACTCAGATGTAATGGTAACCTTAGTGCCATACCTTGTTCTGAAGAAGGGATGTGACCAATCAGATGAAAGGTAGCCTCCCAATTTAGTTGTGAAATCTTTGGAAAGACACAAGGAAAATAGGGTGGCAAATTTATCACATAGATATCTTGTGGAATAGCAAAATTAGGATATTCATGCAAAGTTAGATCTAGATTCTTAATTACACCCAATTTTTTGATGGCTATCCCATCAAACTGAACTATATCTTTTGATTGTGGCTCATAGGTCAAACCCAATTTGTCAACAATCTTCTTAGGCATCACTGAATTGCTAGCACCTGAATTAATCATACAGTTATGCAAAAGATGCTTGCCTACAATCAAAGTTACATAAAAAGGAGGTGGTTTAACCTCTTGAGTTTGTTGTTCAACTTTTGATTTAGGTGTATTTGTTGATTCTACCTTTGGTTGATCACCCAAAAGTGCAACCTTTGGCTGGTCTAATGTTAGTTCATGAGATAAAGATAAGTTAGTCAATGTATTTTGTAACGAATCCTTTTGTCCCGAAAGAGCCAAGGAATCCCACATCGAAACACTGATGCTAGACTTCTTCATATGCTCCAAAATGTTGAATGGAATGGAGCTAACTCTCTGTTGCACTTTAGGAGCAACAGTACCTCTAGGTTGAGTTTGCACAGATGGAGCTTGAGTCTTAGGTTGATCTTTGTTCACAATAGGTTGTTTTCTAGACAAGATTTGGATAGGCTGAGTAGGAACTTGTCCTACATTGCCTTGTTGGCTCGTGGAGGCTTGACTTGGAGTAATATCAAGTTGTTGTCCTATATCTACAACTCTCTTCTTTTAATTTTTGTTCGCTTCTATAGAGTTGTAAGATTGATTTCAACCTTGTCCTTGAGGATAATTCACCCCACATAACTCATCACGTTGCTAGTTCATTAAGGTGACATAATTTTGACCTTGATTTGGATAGGAACCTTGTTGTTTAAGATTTTGTTGTTCAAAATCTTGTTGGACAATATCACTATTCTGCACCATCAAGGCCTGCTTCAACATCCCATTGAGACAAGTAGACTGATTGTGTGGCTGATTGCATGGAAAACATGAATCAAAATCTTGTACCAAGTTTTTCTGGACAAGAACTAACTCCCTTGAAGCACTAGGAATATTGGGATTAGATGGCTAAAAGGTTCTAGGATTATAAGGTGTTCTTTGTATTTGAGAATCAGCTTGATAGGAAGGTCTATTAGGTTGATATAAGTTTTGATTTGGCCTAAAACCCTAACCTTGTTTCTTTTCTATGTTCACCAATTTATTTCCAAAGGTCTGCAATAACCCCTTGATCTCTTGCAACTCTTGAGATTGAATTGGAGGAACACTATTTTGAGCAGGTGCTTGATGGTCTAAGGATGGAACAATAGGTAATGCAGAAATAAGAGGCATTTGGATAGGCATCAGAGGCTGAATATCAAGAAATATAGGCATTGGAGGCCTAGGTGCAATTTTTCCAGCTTGAATAAGACTATTCTCAACTCTAATGGAAATATCAAATGCTTTAGGTAATGAAACACCACCCATTGATTGAATCATTACTACAATGTCACTATTGAGGGCCTTGAGATAATAGAAAAAGGAATGATTAGTCATAGGCCTCACAAAGACTGGAAGTCTATTCCAAGTCTTCTTGAAACAAAAATTGAGATCTGACCTTTGCTCTTGAGGAGCTCTCTTGATGGTGGTTAACTATTCAACCACAGACAAATGATCAGATCTATCTTAAAATTTCCTATTCAAGGCATCTCCTAAATCATCCCATGTTTAAATGGAGTTCACAGCTAGACCCCTAAACCATTGAAGAGACTTACCCTTCAATGAAGCAACTAGGAGCTTGATTGCAACATTATTTTTAGTAATGTGATGGACCCCACATAGTGAAGCCACATCTCTAATGTGCTCTATGGGTGTAGTCTGATCTTCACCCATGAAAATGGGTAAAATTTTGAGTGCAACTACTAGAATATCATTATGCTAGGCCAAATTCAATGGGCCTCCCCCATTAAATGGAACAAATGCAAAAGCTCTCGCCATTTGAGTTACCGGTAATTGTAAATTTGGTACTAGGATTGCTGGAATAGGACTTGCAGGCCGATAGTTTTGAGGTGTAGAACGTGATCTAGTTGGGCTAGGTATACTCCTTGTTGTCCTCCCTCTTCTTCTTGGTGGTGATAACTGTAAATACTCAAAAGGATATGACCTTCTCCTTGTTTGTATCCTTCTCATGAGCTGTTTGGTACTCGATTTGCATAAAAATCAGAGAATGGAGTCACCAGATATGATTTTTTCACCTCAAAAGGGTAGAAATGATGCTATTCATACCAAAAATAGCAGCAACAAGGATCTTGATGTGGACTAAAAATCAATTCATAGTCCCATCAGCCATGCCAAAAACTGTTGTCATGATGGCTTATGCCTAGATGCTAGGCTTGGAGGCTCAGCAATCCTGAAACATGGAAACATCTTCAAGCCTATGGGTTGCTCATGATGAAGATGAATCTCTAGATTATGGGCTAGTTCCCCTTTAGATCTCTTAGAAACTAATGCATTTTTTGGGAAAAAGGAAGAAGAATAACTGATGAAAGGGAAAAGCTAATTCTAGGAGGTGATGCACCAAAATGTAAATAACTCGCAACTTGATTCAAAACTACTTCTCAAAAGATCTGGTCACACAACTCAATTTGGGAAATTTAATCACATGAATACTTCATAAAAAGGTTTGAGAAATCTATCTTCTTTGAAGGAAAACAACGTTTTCACAACTTGGAAGATAAGATAAATCAATAGCACAACCTATGACCTATGATGATTAACCTCTTTTGTATACATGAAACTATGAATGAGATAGAAATTTAAAGGTTTTTTATACTTTAAACACATCAAATTTGTATCAAGATCATTCATAAGAAGCACAACACCTTAAATAGAGAAGGTAAACACTTGATTTTATCGAATAACAAAAGGAATCTCTACAATAACTAAAAAAAATAAGCTGAAATAAATATTTTGTTGTATCAAAACTATAGAAAAAATGCTAAGCTACAAAACTCTAAGTCTATCTGCAATATGCAAGAGGACAAAACACAAGAATTGAGGAAAACATAAGTTTTTTCCCTCCTATAATACAAAATTAATTCCAAAGTGAGAAGAATAAGTCAATTGTAGTCAACTGCACTCCAAAATATCCATCTCATGAGCAAAACAGAAAAGCCCCAAAAAGAGGACTCATAATTGCTCCAATTTGAGCTAATTTAGCTCCAAACTCCCCCTCTCTAACTGGTTGATAAAAGAGAACTCCAAAAAGACCTCAGCTTGACTTGAAGTCAAAGATAGAACTCCAAATGCATGCTTGACACCCCAGTTCAACTGATTTTGACTCAACTCCCCTTTTTGCATATTTAGAGGGCATCTATTAATCTATTTTAACAAATACTAAAGGTAATACAAATAGTTACTTACCTTAATATGTGTTAAAACAAACTAATATGAAAATTATTTTAACAAATACTAAGGTAATTAATTGACTATTACCTTTAATAAGTGTTAAAATAGATTAATACAATTATTTTGTATGCAAAAAGAGAACATTCTGCTGCTAGGTGCTATGATTTGATGAAAGGTATTAAAAGGTGAAAATACTGGAATGTATGTAAATCTCTATGAAGCAAATGTTTTGACCACGACCCTAATATTAGTCATTACACAACTTATGAAAAAAAATTGAAAATAAATCACTTTCGTGGACCAAAATTAGGGTTTTCCTGAGAATCTCACAAGAGATTCTTAACCCTACTTGCAAGCTCACTTTTTCATTCATTTCCATTTTCCTATGTTTCCCTATTTCCCCACCACCATGGAGTTTGAAGCTTTTGGGTATTCTTTGCAATGGTGGAGCTAGGACAACATCCTAGTAAGTTGTTCCTTTGAATGAAAAAGTTGAGATCTTATTCATATCTATGAAAGAAATGATAAAAACCCTCTATTTATGTGCTTCTTGATCCTTCTGTGATTGTTCTCCCCAAAAAACCTAGAGAGTCGATTATTCTCAAATCCTCAACTTTGACGTTGCTTTCATAGTTGTGGCCTTTATTACTTTTTTTTTTTTAAAATGATCTCAATGATTCCTTGTGTCCTTATTTTGCAATGTATCTCTAGATTTGCACCTCTTTGCTATCATTCCTTTCATTTACCTCAAGTCATGGAACTTTGACAACTACTATTGTATGTGGTGATCCACCTTTTCATTAAGACTATCAGTTTTCCTTAAAATATTCTTTGGTATGGTATTTTGAGTAACATTACTTGGTGACTGGCGCATGCTAAAGAAGCATCAGATGAAACTGTATTTGAGTGTCGGTGACAATTGTTTCCAATAGTTGCAAGATAGGAACTTACATTGGTGATCTCCATTCTTTTTTCATTAATAAAAGGTTAATGCCTCTGCTAGAACACTTGGAAAACCGTCAGAGTTATCAACAAGAAATTGAAAACCCTGAATACGATCACATTTTTCAACAAAGAAACGTAGTCTATCACTTAGTACTATATCTTTGATTTAATTGTAGAAGTTTCCTTTGCCAAATATCTTAGGTTTTTTTAAGGTAATTTTTGTACTCGATGCATAAATAGGTTCACTATGTAACTCTTTTGTGTAGGGGATCTCATAAAATATTGAGCTAGCCTGGCATAAATCCTATATTTTCTCTTTTCAAGCCCTCCCATTCTGAATTTTTATTGAAACTTGGTTTTAACTTCTGCTATCATATGATATATATTCACATTTATATCTTTACGGAGTCCTCTATCATTTGCTCATTTATATTGATCTTGTCACATTTTTATCTTCTGTAGGGTTGAACATGACTACCAAGCATTGTATTCGAGTGTCAACTATCACTTTTGATTTGATCTAGTTGTGATCATTTGAAGTGGCTATTCTTTCAGCATCTCAGACTTATAATCATTCAATGATAAATGTCCATCATCCTACAAAACTTCCCTTTCCCTTTGCCTCCATTGAATTGCACAAGGTCACCTACAGGCGTAAAATCTTTGCAACTTGTAGAGACAATCCCTTAGCTATAATGTTTACACAGTTGACTGCTCTCTGGATGAGTGTGAGCTTACCTGCTCTATTTTTTTGCACTACCATATTCTCTTTAGCTTGTGTCATGAGGTCTTTGCTCAATCATTTATGATTATCTTTCCTTCATTCCTCATCCAACTTTAGGTTTGTGGTTCTTATGGTTTGGTTGTTCCTCTTTATAGCAGACTGTCCCTTCTGATGAGCCTAGTTTTTGGTCCAATTTTGGGTATAATCTATAGTTTATTTGCTAGTAGATGTCATGGAATTTAATGTTAAATGTTGGTATTTTCATAATATTTCCCTCAAACTATTAACAGTAGACTTAATCCTATCTTTGCAAGCATTAATGACATTTGGCATAATATGTGGATTATCTATATTGATTTTGCATGTGGTTAATGAATGTTCCTTAGAGTGGTTATAGATGTGCAATTATTATGCGTACTGACCTTTCCATGCATATTTAATACACCAAGTTGAGGAAGACACTGTCTGCTAGGCATGCACCATAATGTCTAGCTGAGGAATCACTCCAAGTCAAAGGCAATTGATGACAGAAGATTCTTCATGCAACTGAACGTAACCGCCTTGTAGTGGACTTTAATGATCGAGCATACATGGGTATTACTGTTGTGATGGATTTTCATTTTGACCTACATGTTTGACCAGATTCTATGCATGTGTAACTTCCTTCGCTCCACTTTCCTTGTTTTCCCTAAATGGCGTCCTCCCAGTCGTGGAGTTGACTGCCACGTTTAGCTAATTAGTATAAATAATGATTTGATGCTCCTTCTTTAGGGTTGCACAATTTGATATTGTAATCTCATTCTCAAGTTTTCAGTAATACAGATACATTACTCTCTTGTATGCATGATTCACAATGAATAAAATAAAGTTCTGAGTTCGAGCATCTGAGTTTCTTTAGTTTTAGAGGATACTTCATCCAAAGGGCCGCCTTAATAATATATCTTCTTGGCATTGGTTTAAAAGTATTATTTACGGTACGACGTACCAGATTAGAAATAGCGTAAATTTAATTTCTGTAGCCACTAGAATTCCATTTTGTGAATGTTCCACCCTTGGCCAAAGCGGTGATGCGTCATCAAGCGATTGCTCATATTTTCGTTCATCGCTGTGCGCTTAGCGTCGTTGATTGGTAATTTCAACATTTGTTTCATTCCTTTTCAAGCAATTTACTTTCAGTATGGTGTGTTCCTTGGCTGTAGAATAGAATGGCTACTTTGAGTTCCTAGTGCACATACTGTGCTGACCCATTTCAAGTTCATGTCCCTAGGTTGACAAGTTAAATGCACCTTCATGGTGGTCGAAATGGCTATTCAGGTTAGATGTCCAATCTCTGAATCATTTCTGTAAAGGCTTAGTTATTGAGATCATTGTAGGATGCCAAATTTTTTGGCACTGTTGCCAGGGATGGTGTCAAGCTAGGGAGTCTTTTGGAGTCATTGGTAGTTTTCATTGCTGTAGTTTTTTTGGAAGTTGTTCGTAACATATCCTCATTTAGGAAGTAATGACCCCCTTATTCTTTAGCAATTCTTTGTGTGAGCTAACTGATAGTGAGTGATACCATATGCATAGAATAAGGAGAAGGGATGCTTATGGGAGATTCCTTCCTAACAATCCTAATCTATTCTAGCTAGTTGACTATTAGAATCTACTAGAAGAAGAAGAAGATCCACACCCCTTTGCTGATGCATATCCTAATATGACTAGTTCTAAAGTCTCGTCTGAAGATCAAAATCAGCTTGAGAACCCCTTTGTTTTGGAACAACAACAAGCAAGCATGGGTGATGCAAATAGGAACAAACCTAACCAACCAGTTTTTCCTTTCCCCATTGCCCATCAGAATGAAGTTGACAACATCAAGAACATTCCTGCCTTAACACTCCCAAAGTTTTATGGACTTGTCATAGAAGATCCAAACACCTTACTATTTGAGTTTGACATACTCTGTAGGAGTAATGATTATACTACTGATGCCCATAGGCTTAAGCTATTTCCTACCACTTTGAAAGAGGATGCATTAAGATGGTTCATGAACCTAGGTAGAGATATTGTGGAAACTTGAGAAAACATGAAGAAAAAATTTCTTGAGAAATACAAGGAATATTGTAGAGGAAGTGACATGAGAGGAGGTGACATTTTCAGGATGTAGCAAAAGGAAGATGAGAGCCTGGAAGATTACATTGCAAGGTTTTTGTTTTTCCTAGAAAAATATCCACACCATACACTTAATCAAGACTCACAAAATTTGCTTTTCTTAAGAGGAATCAATGATAGCTGCACTGATGCCTTGTACCTCATGGGAGGAGATATTTCCCAAGTCCCTTGGGAAGATATCAAGAAAATATGCTAGAACTACTCTAGGGTAGCTTCAAAGAAAGGGAGAGCTTACCAATCTTCCATGGGTAAGTCAACTACCAATGGAGTCTCAAGAATGGAGATTACTCATTTGATAGCGGCTTCGTAGGACGCTATCAGTAACCTAGCTGCGGCTGAGATGGGGCTTTCAGGACAAGAAGAAAGAGAGCGGGGGCGGGTGACTAAAGTATTGCCCCACTACTTGGAGACAAAGAGGGACTATCAGATGAAGGATCTGCGGCTGGCCCGGGAAAGCAAGCAAGTCCACGGGGAGTTCAGGGCTGATGGATGGAAGAAGACCAAGTCTACTATGTTGCACAAAGGAAGCCCAGCAGGCTCCAAGACAAAGGTATGCCGTGGTCCTCCATCCTATGTTGGGCTAATATTTTAATTCCTGTTCCTGCGGTAACCAGTGGTGGCCATCGTATCACCAAATTAGCACGGGAGGATGTCACATCTTGAATGCATCCTCCCAGTAGCCATTTCAGATCATTAGAGGACCCGCCACTTTAATGAAACCGGCCATAAAGTGGTGTGGAAATAATTTTCCAAAGGGAAATTGGCAGCCACCTCCTGCAGGGTTTGGTGGTAGGTGTCAGTGGGAGGAGGCGGCATGGCAACCCGGGTTCTGCAGCCACAGCCTTCTCAACCCCTAGCCGAGCACTATAATGCCTCCACCCTCCCGATATCAGCTCAAATGCACCTAAACCAACTCAATTACCATTTCGACCGCTTATTCAAAGCTGACGAAACCATAAGTAGCAACACGCCTACTCTGAATTCGGGTTCGGAAATCGATTTCCTTGCATATGTTGTGAGTGTAAAATTGATATCCACTTGCGGTGGAATTTCCTCTGCTGGCCCCTTCGGCTGAAATTATCAAGACTGGGCTCCATTGGAAGAGGGAGGAACCTCTGAATGATCCCGGTCTAGTGTGCCAAAATCTGAGGAACCCGGAGTTCAAGTCAAACAAAACTGAACAAGGCGACCATTTCCTGGGAAGTTGGAGGTTGCTTTCAAGAAGGAAGAAAAGGATACAACCTTTTGATATCTTGGACCACTTGAAGCATATATGTGTCCAGATACCTCTATTTCAGGCCATAAAGGATGTTCCAATCTATGACAACACAATCAAGGAAGCTTGTCTCAAGAATCCAGGTAGGAAAAGAAAGACCCAACTAGGTTATTGGTGGGGTTGGAAGCTGGCTAACATCATCTTGGGAAAAGGTGACTATTCCCAAGTCACCGGCCGGGGCGGTCAAGCTATTAGTAGTATTTGTAATAAATGGGATCAAGTAAAGAATGTTCCGTTGGTTTGGGAGAACCAATGATATGGCTATTGAGACGTCTGCCAACAACTAAATACTTGGGCCAGTAGCCGAGTTCACTCTCTGTCCTCCATGCAGTGTCTCATTTGAAACTTGAATGGTCTGTAGTGGAGATCTTGTAGTGGTTTCGTCTTTAGGAATGCCCGTGGGCCTGTAGGTTCTCTTCTCAAAGTACATGGGATCACAGTGTCAGGGAGGCTGTGGACAGCCATGCAGTCCGCATGCAGATCTCAAATCAGTGAGAATAGATTTGGGATGGGAGGGTGCCCTTCCAAGGTACTGTTCGGCACCATCCATCACTCAGGTCCATCCTCCATGAGAGTGAGATATAATCAAAGTGTAGGCCATGTTGGTAGAAGAGGCCGAGGAGGATTAACTTTAATGGCACAACTTAAGATGCTAAGGTAGAAGCTCTTTCATGTGGCTCTGGGCTGAGGTCCAGGAAGTGATACATTCAACATCATTCAGGGCAAATTCCTGCAGGTGGAGAGGAGAGAAGCATCCATCCTTCCTCCGTTCCTCCCGTCAGGAGCCTTTTCACCACCCTTCCTTCATAAATGGCCACTAGTATTCTAGGAATAGGACTGCTGCCATCCTCCTTCCTCTGTGACCTCTCAGACATGGTTCACAAACCCAATAGATATGTCTTATACGTGCTGTACCATGACTAAAAGTACCAAAGGAACAAATGGTAAGCCAGTGAGTTATTCCACAAATTCAGAATTGTAGGAAGGAAAATATCTTAATGTTAATAGTAAATTAAATGAAGAACAACAATTGTTATTGGCAAACCTATTAAGGACCCATTAGCATGCATTTGCATGGGATTATCATGATATGAAGGGATTGGATCCTAAACTTTGTACACACATAATTTACATCAGAGATGATTGCACCCCAGTAAGACAACCACAAAGAAGAATTAAACCTGCACTAAGAGAGATTGTGAAAGGAGAACTGCAAAAATTATTAGATACATGATTTATCTACCCCATTTTAGATAGTCAGTGGGTGTCTCCATTGGTGATTGTGCCTAAGAAAGGAGGGAAATGGCGAGTTTGTGTTGATTATAGGGAACTTAATGTTTCCACCAAGAAGGATCACTTTCCTTTACCATTCATTGATCAAGTTTTGGACACACTTGTAGGAAAGCAATACTCTTTTTTAGATGGGTTCAATGGCTACAACCAAATCCAAATTACACCAGAAGACTAGGAGAAGACTACATTTACCTGTTCATGGGGGACCTATGCCTATTATGTGCTTCCATTTGGCTTATCCAATACACCTGCAACTTTTCAGAGGGCAGTCATTTGCATCTTTTCAGATATTTCTCATGATTTCATGGAGATTTATATGGATGACTTCACCACTTATGGTGTTGATTTTAATAAAGCATTGAAAAATATCAGAAGGGTCCTATAGAGATGTGAAGAGCAAAAATTGTCCTTAAATAGTGAAAAGTGATTCATGATGATGCAAGAGGGTGTAGTTCTTGGCCACTACATCTCCCACAAAGGAATTCAAGTAGATCCTGCAAAGATTGAGTGGACTGAAGCTTGTGACAAGGCATTTTTTGACTTGAAGGTAGCCTTGACTCATGCTCCTGTACTCAAAGGGCCTAATTGGGAGCTTCCTTTCCACATCCACACTGATGCATCAGATTATTCCATAGGAGCGGTCTTAGGATAGAAAGAAGGAGCTATTGAAAATTCTATTTACTTTGTCAACAAAAATTTACAAGGAAATGAATTCAATTATACAGTGACAGAAAAAGAAATGATGGCAGTCATCTATGCAATGAAAAAATTTAGACATTACATTATAGGCTACCAAATCTTTGTACACACTGATCATGAGCCATTAGATATCTCATGAATAAACCTTTGATCATAGGTAGATTGGAAAGATGGTTATTGTTGATGTAAGAGCTTGATATAACCATTGTGGATAAGTTAGGGAAGGCCAATGTTGCTGCAAATTTTCTTTCAACGCTAACTACATCAGAAGACAATCAGCCCATAGATGACTCTTTTCCTGATGAGCATCTATTTTCCCTCAGTGTACAAACACCCTAGTATGTTGACATAGCCAATTACTTGGTCACAAGTAGAGTTCCTTCTCACTTCTCT
Source organism: Sequoia sempervirens (assembly GCA_007258455.2). NCBI lineage: Eukaryota > Viridiplantae > Streptophyta > Pinopsida > Cupressales > Cupressaceae > Sequoia > Sequoia sempervirens. The sequence goes on from VDFB02205921.1 coordinate 16,019, forward strand.
CCAAAAGAGAAAAGGGTACTCATTAAAAAATCTTTTCCTTTCTCTTGGATTGCTAGATGTTTGTTTTATACTGGACGTGACCATGTCATGAGGAGGTGTGTGAGAGAAAATGAGACATATGACATTTTTCATGCATGCCACAATGAACCATGTGGAGGACACTTTGCAGCCAAGAGGACTACAATGAAGGTTTTGAACACAAGGTATTACTGGCCAACACTTCACAAGGATGCAAGAAGTTATACAGGGAAATGTAGTGAATGTCAAAGAATGGGAGAGAGACCAAGCTGAGATTAGAACAGGATGCCCATTGTGCTTGCTCCAGAGGTAGTAATCACTCCTTTTAGCAAGTGGAGGTTGGATTTTGTAGGACCCATGGACCCTCCATCAAATGGTAAATATTATATATTGGTATGCATTGATTATGTTACAAAGTGGGTAGAAGTTAAGGCTATGAAGCATGCAAGAGATAACAAGGTTGCAAAATTTCTTTATGAAGATATTTTCACAAGATATGGAATCCAGGACTCGTGGTGAGTCAGGAAATGGGATTCCATCAGCCTACCGGTGCCCTTGCAGTTGGAATAGGGGCACAACATAGGAAGACATGGAGAGTCTCCATACCATCATCATGCCTAAGACAGGATAGAGGGGTGACCCTCACATAGGAGAGATTGAGACAAATTTAAAATTAAAAACTCAATGGTTGTTATGGGATTCAGGAAAATAGGTTGTTTGGGGCCATGAGACCTTCAAGGCTCAGCTGGCTTCCATCACATTGTTGCATGCCGGAAAGAACTTCATGGTAGTTAGTTTGGAACCATCAGCCTACAGAAGCGCAATGGAATTTTGGGGATGGACATTTCTAAGGCACAAAGAGAAAGAATTATGTAGCTGAACGCTTTGGATGAGATAAGTAGAGCAGCCCTACAACATATAGAAGTGGTGCAGAATCAGAGAATCAGGTGGCATGACAAATTTATCAAGGACAAGAAATTCAAACTAGGAGATTGGACCTTTCTCTATAACTCAAGATACTAGGACAATGCAAGAAAATTGCAAACAAGGTGGCTAGAACCATATGAAGTTGCTGAGGTCTTTCCTAATGGAGTTGTTCAACTTATTACCATTGACCCTGTCAGGTTTAAATTACTTGTCAATGGTCATCACTTCAGATTATACCACAAGCCAACTTCTAAAGAAGAGTTCTTGCAACAATTCACCTAGCATTCAACACCCGAGCTTCCTGCAGCCGAAGGAAGCGAACCTAGCATCGCTCCTTCTGGCTAATTAAGGTACATACTCTCTCATAATAAAGAATTTCACTTATGTGAAAGTCCATTTCTTCATCCATCCACCCATCCACCCATCCATCACCACCTTTCTCTCTCTTCCATCACTTCATTCCACCTCACTCCACTTCATTTTCATTAATTGCTCAATTTATTCCCACAAGGCGAGCGGTACTTTCTCCATGATCTTTGCAGCAAATCTTCCACATATTAAGGTATGTGTTCATTAATTGCTATCTTTAATCATCTTTTAAGTGCGTTCATTTAACCACTGTACATTAGTATAGAAGTTCACATAAATGTCATCATTCCCTGTTAAATCACCACTCCCATCTTTCGTGTGTGGACACATGTCCAAATTTAGGTTAGAGGGAGGGGAAAGAAAAAAATGCAAATATTTTGTGAATTTATTGCCCATGTGTCAATTCATACTAGGCCACATCAAAAAATTTGAAATCCAAATAAGAGGACGGCTTGCATGTGTGAAGTGACAATAACTACAATCGCCATTTCTTCCCATCATAATTCCCCTTTTTTATTGCTCCTTTTCTTGCCATTATTGCCCTGTCGTAATCTTGAGTTGTAAGCAAAAAAGAAACAAAGAAAATAAAATTCAGTCGATATTGGCACTGGAAATTTAGCAAGTACTGTAGGAAAGTGAGCTTGATTTTCAGACGGGAATTGCAGGAAAGAAGTTGCAGAGCATTTGTTTTATTGCAGACAATGGGAGGTGGGTTAATTCAAAATTAACCCATAGTGCATGATGTTTTTTTGTAGGATGCACAATGCCTGGCTGAATTTAGAAACTATGGATGGGAAAATTACTTCTTGAAACTAGATGGCTTTGATGAAAGCATTGCCTTTGAATTTTCCTAGACATTTTTAGAAGGGAAAGCCATAGTCAAGGAGTTGGATGTTGTGGCAACAAAGGAACGATTGCAAAGGTCATAGAGTTACCAGTTGATGGTGAAAATTACCCTGCCTCCAGAGACACTAGATCATCTAGGGCCGAGTTTACAGAGCCGAACAACCCCCCATTGAGCATAGATAAATAGGGTTCAAAGAGAATGTCTCTGCCCGAGCCATGGAAGCAGATAGCTATGTATGTTATCAAATACATCACCTGTGAGGGTTGCGAGTCAAATTTTCATTCTGTACACTTCAAGATTTTGAATCACATGAGGCATGGAAGGATGATGAATGTGCCCAATGTGTTGTACAATCTTCTCTCAATCATGGCGGTCGAGACCCAAAAAGGTAGGGATAATTCTATTTCCCACCATTTCCCAATTAAATTGCTAGTTGAAAAGTCTTTGCATGATGTATTTGCAATAACCTGGGAAGAATTTATAAATGTTGATCAAATTAGACCTGAGCACTTGAAACCTAGGGCTTTACCTCAATCTCATAGGTCTAGCAAGAGAATAAGCACAATTGAAGCCATTCCTAGTGCTTCAACCTCTGGTGTTGGCTCTAGTGTGAATCTTCCTGTAGCAGAAGAAACCATAGAAATTAGTTCTTCTGAAATAGAGCACTCAGAGAAAGAAAGTTCTTCCTCTAATTATGATGATGACATTCCACTTGAGACCCTAATGAAAACTAGGGCACAAAAGAGAGAAGTAGAAACGAGAAAAGGAAAGGCCAAAACATAGCCTGTAGAAAGAAAGGTGACAAGTTCTAAAAAGAGAAAGGCTGAAACTTTTCATCCTACAACCAAAGGAAAGCATGAGAAACCTCCCAGGAAATCAAGACCAACTAGGCCTGTGATTGGTACACCTCCACAAGAAAGCCCTAAACTTGGTGAGACCTCACATGGGGACCTTGAAGCTCCAATGGAGAAGGAGAATGTTGAAGAAGAAGAAGACATATTTAGGAAAGCAACAAATATAACATTGGATGATCTTGCTAACATTGCAAAAGAGTTTGAGGAAAGTCAAGACTTCCTACAACATGAGCAAGAAGTCCTATAGCAAGAAGTCCTATAGCAAGATGTCCTGCAACAACATCCAGAACTAGAGCAGGAGTTCCTGCAGCCACGACAAGAACAAGAACAAGAAAAATAGTCCCTGCAACAAGAGGCGAAAGAAGAAACAACACCCTTGCGACCAGAGATAACTGGACAGTTTGATTCCATGCAGATAGTGCCATATGAGGAGCTACCATCAACAAAAAGACTAATAGGCATTCATAATCCTCATGTTTTTATAGTACATGTATCAATTTTGATTTTATGGAGAGAAATATAAAGAAGAGAGGAAGAATGGAGAAATGAAAATTGAAAATTGAAGGAGGAAATTCAAAAGAAGGATGAAGAGATTGAGGATAAAAATGTAGAAATTGCCACCTTCAAGTAGAGGGTGGATGATATGGCAGCTTTGGCACCACAAATTTTGGAATGTAGGACCCTTCCAAGGGTCTATGCTCTGCTCCTGAAAGAGAAGTATCTCTCTTTTAAGTTGTCAAGGATTTCCTCAGGTTTGAATCCTTCTATTGACACCCCTATGGAATTTTTCAATGCTTATAGAATTGCCTCCCCTGAAATGAAGAATTTTCTATATAAATTTTATTTGTATAATTATGTTGTCACAAAATACCATGATTGGAATTTGTTGTTGTATTTTGGGGATGTTCAATTTAGAGCATTTATTTCTTGGGTACAAAATGAGATTAGTTGGGGACAACAACATGGAGCTTATAAACAATTTGAGCCTGATATCCCTCTGCCTGTTAGAGCTGAATCAAGTAACCCAAGGGATATTTATAGAGAATGGCAAAAAATGCTTCTTAGACCTAGTTATGGCAATAGGATTATGCCTTGGATTGAGGTAGTTTAAAGTGAGTATGAAGTAAAGATAGCAGCAAAGGAGTAAACCATGAGAAGATATCTATCACAAAGACGAAATAGTCTATCTAATGAGTTGAAGTAGGTTGAGCCTCATTCTATCCACAATTATGCTACAACACTAAAGAGGATTGATAGGTATATTCAAATTGGGAGAACTTAGGGGCGGTCTTGGCTTCCCCTAACTTTCCAACCAACCATGCTCATGTGGCCTGTACCAAACTTCAGATTCTACTACCTTGACATTGCTACAGAAAGGAAAAGATGGAACATATTTGATAGATTGGAAGGATTCTATTAGGATCCCGATGCATGCAATGCATCCACTGATGTTGGATAGCTATCAGTTACAAACTTTAGAGCTTCGACCAAGAAGAAGAACAACCCTTCCCCTGCTGGAGGACACCCAAAACATTATGTTGGGGGGAGTGATGAGCCTAGTTTTTGGTCCAATTTTGGGTAGAATCTATAGTTTATTTGCTGGTAGATGTCATGGACTTTAATGTTAAATGTTGGTATTTTCATAATATTTCCCTCAAACTATTGACAGTAGACTTTATCCTGTCTCTGCAAGCTTTAATGACATTTGGCATAATATGTGGATTATCTATATTGATTTTGCATGTGGTTAATGAATGTTACTTAGAGTGGTTATAGATGTGCAGTTATTATGTGTACTGACCTTGCCATGTATATTTAATACACCAAGTTGAGGAAGACGCCGCTAGCTGGGCATGCACCATAATGTTTGGCTGAGGAATCGCACCAAGTCAAAGGCAGCCGACGATAGAAGATTCTTCATGCAATTGAACGTAACCACCTTGTAGTGGAATTTAATGATCGATCATGCATGGGCATTACTGTTGTGTTGGATCTATGTTTAGACCTGCATGTTTGACTAGATTCTATGCATGCGTAACCGCCATCACTCCACTTTCACTATTTTCCCTAAATGGCATCTTCCCAGTTGTGGAGTTGTCTGCCACGTTTAGCTGATTAGTATAAATAATGATTTGATGCTCCTTCTTCAGGGTTGCACAATTTGATATTGTACTCTCATTCTTGAGTTTTCAGTAATACAGATACATTACTCTCTTGTATGCATGATTCATAGTGAATAAAATAAAGTTTTGAGTTCAAGCATCTAAGTTTCTTTAGTTTTAGAGGATACTTATCCAAGGGGGCCCACTTGGTGAGTAATCCATCTTCTTAGTTTAGCATTAGTTTAGTATTATTTGTTATTTAGTACTTAGTTAGAAATATGGCATCAACTATTCCTGTAGCCACTAGAATTTCATTTTGTGACTATTCTTGCAGCCAAAGCAAGTAGAGTAGTGTCTTGTTTGTTGCTCAGATTTTCATTTATTGTTATGCATTTCCGCTTAGCATAGTCATTGATTGATGTTCAACATTTGTTTCATTCCTTTTCAAGCAATTTACTTTCAGTATGGTGTGTTCCTTAGCTATAGAATAGAATGGCTCCTTTGAGTTCCTAGTGCACAAACTATGCTGACCCATTTCAAGTTCACGTACCTAGGTTGACAAGTTAAATGCACCTTCATGATGGTTGAAATGGCTATTCAGGTTAGATGTCCAATCTCTTAATCATGTCTGTAAAGGCCTAGTTTTTGAGATCATTATAGGAGGCCAACACCTTCATTTACATGCTTAATGAATTTCCTTCATTGAAGGTTGTGACAATGATCATTGTCCTCTCATATTCTTCTCTAACAAGGTATAGCATTGCCTCTGTTGTGCTTGCATTCATTCATGCATGCTCTTAGGCTTCCTTGTGCAAGAACTATGATAAATTCATTGCATATTGTCCTTCGTTCTATCACTGCTTCCCTTGTAGCTCTATCTTTGACCTTATTGCATTTGATAAGACTACCCCTTCAAGGCTGCCACTAATGTGCTTTATGCTGATCATTAAAAAAACTTTTGTTTAGTGCACTAGACTGTTATCATCTTTGTCAATCTTTGCTACTGTTTGAATTTTCACCTTTGATTATGGATAGTGCTATATAATCCCACATGATGGTCATTTTCACCTTGTATGATTGTCCATGAAGCCTCTTCAGGTCTTCCCTTGCATTCCAACTCAAACATTGTCTTTTATAACTATTAATAACACTTGAAAATTCTAGATTGTTATGGCATTGCCTATTCACATAAGTTGTCCCTACACTGAGTATGAACTAGTTCATTTCTCACTGTTAGTAGGTCTACCTTGCTATGCTTGAGCTTCTCTAAAGATTGTAGACACAACATTTCCTTGCTTCTTGATTCTAGAGGACTGCCTTAAAATATTGAACTATAGTGAGGCCAGGACTTCCCTTTCTTTAGTATACATTCAAGATTGTCTTCATAAGGCTCCCATGCTATGACTTCTCTATTGATTTGTATGATAAGATTATACTTGTTCCTACACAATCAACAAATAAGTCAAGAAAACTAAGAAGTCCAAAGCTTCTCATGATGATTAGATGATCTTTACTTTTCTTGGATCTTCTTGATAAATGTGTTTTGATCTTGAGGCACCTTCAAATCTCTAATTTGATGTTTAATAAGAGATATGTTGTATATCTATTGGTTTGACATATAAGAGAGATGGAATACTGAGCACTATCATCACTTCTTTGTCCCTTGCAGACACCTCTGGAGCTATCAACAAAGGAGTTGAAGATGTAGTTGATCAACAATGGGGTTCGTCATTCAGGCAATGACATATCCCTTTTCTATTACATGTGTTCTTTTCTTTTAGATGTACAATTTTCCTTTTATTGTATCCTATTCAGTTACTCCCATGGGTTGTGTGGGAAACCTATAAACATACTTCTTGTAATGAATTTAAACAGCTACTTTATGCAAAAATTTGTGTACTATTCCTCTTTTTTGTAAAGCAATTGCATAATGAAAACTGAAAATTCATTTCATGACACTATTTGTATGATCATGAGTAACTTTAGTAGAATCTTTTGTGTACCTTTCTCCTTTTTGAAGTAGAAAACATCAGTGCTATCCCAGCCTAACCTGATTGGGCTGAAAATCACAATTAGGTAACAAAAAATATTGGTGATGCTAAATGAAACAATCTAAAAAATAGGGTTGCACTATAATAATGTGCTCTACATCAGATATCTAGTAATAACAAAGGGACATCCATCAAAGCATAAGAAAAAACAAACTCATGTCTGCAAGTGATATAAATATTGAGACATGAAAAATATTCTAAATGTCATACATTATTTGTAATCAAATTAGGAGAAAAAGGTAGCAGCCTCATACAATACTCAAATGCAAAAATTCAGTGACCAAAACTAGAATGATTTACATAAGAAATATAGGATAAATTACAAAGAAGGTTTTCCTGAGTAATGCTTCTAAGAAAAACCTATGCACTTCTTAATAGATATTGTATTGACCACAATTGCAGGGCATTCAGATGAATGATTGAATCTTGTACATAAAAATGACACCAATGATTAAATTCATTGTAAAAGAAGTCAAGAAAACTCTTAAAAGTCTTCTTTGTGCTAAGAGGGATTTTTTTTTCATATGTTGTAGTTACAAGTGCCCTACTAGACATACATGAAAATGTGGAAGCATAGACAAGGGAAGCAAATTGTGTCAAAAAATGCCTCAAAGAAATGTGATCCCGCTCTCTTGCAAGCACTTCAAGTCATGCTTGTGGTGATGTGGGGCTTTCTCGCATCACCGCAGGCATGACTTGAAGTGCTTGTGGGAGAGTGGGTACACTAAGTTTTTGTAAGGCCATCAACTATATATTAAAGATTTGCTAATATTTAAAGTTGTTGAAGTTGATTCAAGGATATAGGAGTGGAGATAAAAGCCACATCCAAGTAAAATATGTGTAGGAGCCACAAGATTTTGTAGATAGGAAAATATTTGTCATAGATTTAAAGGATAAGGAGATCACTAGTTTCAAATTGCATATCATAGTCAAAGAAGAAATCACTATTCTTATTGCATCATCAGAGTACTTGTTTAGGTATTGATTGAGGATTACAGTCATCAATGTTTGTACCCACTCTCCTACAAGCACTTCAAGTCATGCTTGTGGTGATGTGAGAAAGCCCTACATCACCATAGGTATGACTTGAAGTGCTTGCAGGAGAGTGGGATCACATTTTTTTGAGGCATTTTTTGAAACTATTCGCTTGCCTTGTCTATGCTTCCACATTTTCATGTATGTCTAGTAGGTCACTTATAACTACAACATGAAATTAATGCTCCTCTCTTAATCTTGGAAAAAATGAAATTAAACGGATCAAAGTGATTTAATGCAACTCTTTCCTTTTTCACAATTAGTTTCCTTCCCCATGAACTATTTTCCCGTCACTTTTGAACCTCTGCTTTCTCCATAGCCTCAATCAACACTTTCCTTTTTTTTGTTTTTGGTATCTTAGGGATCTCAATTTTGATATCAGTTAAAGAGTGCCTCTTGAATTTCATCTGGCATTTCACTATTTTTAGTGCATCTAGCAAAGCTCGATTCACTTCTAGCTATTCTTATACTGGTGCAAGGTCACTGTCCTATTCTTTGAGATCTTGCTCTAACTCTATGCAAAATAACAACTCATGTTATGTTGGAACAAAAACCTTTCAACATAATAGGATGTGTCAAAACTATCATAACATTTGCACTGAATAGTATACCCCTAAAATATACAAGACAAAATAGAGTTATGTAAGAACTAACATTCCAAAATAATGAGAGTGAAAATTGTCCTTTGTCACTCAAGGCAACATTGAGCAAAATACAGGTGTACCTAAATCACTGTGCACTGTAGAAGATTGAAAACTAATACTGTGAAGCATGAGAGAATAGAACCTGTTAGTTTTTCTACACAATCTATAACAAGATGTTGACAAGACAAATACCACTTCATTGAGCATACTTCATATTTTACTATGCAATCCACTCCGCCATAGTATGTAGGAAGAGTAAAATCCAAGGAATAAGACTGCAGAAGCATCTATTAAGATGCAATGAATAGTAATGTCATTAAACAACCCTTGCAACATGATTATCAAACACTGAACTGGCCAATACTTAACAATTATACCACTTTACTATCACTACCACTGTAGACTATCCTTGAAAAAATGGATAACGCTCATAACACTGGAAAAAGAAGACTAGTGTTAGACCAACTATCGAAGCACAAAGTAGCATTAACCCAACAAAAATGGCATGCACATCAAGATACTCCATTGTACCAAGCTAGTTCACTGAAACAACCACACTACTTACTATCAAATGTTGACATAGACAAAGAGATACTATCAATTATGCCAAGATATGTGAGCCAAGAAAATTGAAACCATTACACTTTTTTTTATTAGGAAAAGAAAGTTTTGAAGGGGCCCCAAAACCCTTTACACCGAAGAAAAGTTGCTAAAAAGAAAGAAATAGTAAAACCCCCAGCCCATAAAAATCAAAATGTTGACAAAAGATAAAGAAAGAGAACCCTTCAACAACCCTACAACAAAAAAAACAACACTAAGGCTGAACAACCAAAAATAAGATAAAAAAACTACAAAATTTTATCAAGAACATTGGTCGAGTCCATATTTTCAGCAATGACCCTTTTGTGCATCTTGACCACATGTTGGAGATCCTCGAACGTAATGCCTTCCCTTTTCTTTGTCTTGCTCCTTGTTTGCAGGCAAGGACCAACTTCCAAATTCTTCACCTCACCAGGACCATTATCCTCAATCTTATCCTCTAAGTTCATGTGGTTAACCTCAACAATGGCTGCCTCATGTTTGCCCAAATCCAAAGACTCACCAGTCCACTTAATAGCTTTATCATTTAAAACTAACAAACCCTTAGCACTATTTTTTAGAGATTGATTACTGATTCGAACAACAGTCTATAAATCATTACTAATCTTGCTAATTCTTTCCTCCATACTCACAATCCACTCCTCATTGAACGTTTGAACAACAATTTCTAGAGTAATCAACCTTTCCTCATGGCTTTTACCAAGTCTATCGGTGTCCACAACTAATTTACCAAGAATAACATTCATTATCTTTACCTTACCTTTCAATGTCCATTCCTTCTGGTTGCAATTCAATAACGCCACACATACATCCTGACAATTTTTAAGCTTCAAATTAAGCTCCTTCACTTTTGACAAAAGCCACTTCACAAGAGAGAGCAAGTTACAAGTGTTGTCCTCCGTCATTCTACAAAACAAGTCCATATTAATCTCCTCCCAATTGACCAGTTGAGCATAAAGAAAATCAACGTTCTCATCGGGTTCCACCCGAACCCCCTCTTTCCCCTCTAAATCCTCCTCTATTGGGGATTCCTCAACTTCAATTACCTCCACTTTCACCTAGTGCTTCTTAGGTATGTTAGCCAAAATTTCAAGCCCCTCCACCTTAACATCAATTTTCTTAACCTGCTCAACATTATTACCAACATGAGACTCAAATTCATCTTGGCTAGGACTAGCCACCTTAGAATTCACAAAACCCTCATTCTCTTGCCCAATATCCTCCATTGGCTACTCATTTCCCTCAATACCATCACCCAGAACCCCTTTAACATCAGGAACAGGGGAATCCTCCAAACCTTTTAATTCATCCACACCCTTCTTGACAACATGCTTCCCCTTCTTGGGGAATCTTTTCTTCCCCTTCACATTCTTTCTCACCGAAGGAACAACGACTTCCCTCATTTCAATATCTATTTTATAACCCTTAGACCATGATTATGAGTCCTCTGATTCATCCATAGACTCACCCTCATCCTCTGAAGATTCATCATAACTAGAGTCTCATCCTTAGAGTCCCCTTCCCACTCCTCCGCCAACTCGCCAGTTTCATACCCATTGTTTTTTCCACCCTTTTTGCGAGAAAGGAGCCTAGAGATAGCCGGTAGCACCATCTTAATGTGATAAAAAATAAGACTCATAATGCCTTCATGAAGAATAGCCTTCCTAGGGTTCTTCCTATGATCCTCTATACTGGTTTCCATGGAAACAAGGAGGTAAAAAGGAAACGAGACCTAAGATTTGTGGTGGAAGTGATTAAGTAACATGAAATGATAGCCATAGATAATAGAGTACCTACCCTCTAGAGTGAAGAATTGCATAATTTCCAAAACAATGTCCCTCCAAAGTGGCTTGATGGATTTACAGGCATACCCACCACTTCCAATGAACCTAAGCTTGCTTCTTTGAACCTTTAAATAAATTGGCTAAGGTCGTCTTGGCCACAACCCGGTCCCTATAAAACTTCTTGCCATTCAAAGGAAGACTAGTAACCCTAGTGATGAAGTCCTCAGTAATGTTGAACTCCACACCTTGATAGAGAAAGACCCTATTATTCTAGCCATTTACAAAAGCCTCCATCACCTTAGGGTTAGAACCATGGAGCCTCAACAAATAAGGGAAAATTCCACCCTTCCAGAATTAATACGAGGGCGTTATTATCGATTTTCATCACCAGAGCTTGGCTCCACATACCACAGCGAGATCCTCCCCACGGCGGACTACAACGCATATCACAACCTGCATAACGATTATTTACGCATAGAAGAAGTTAGCGAATGAACCACCGAAGGAAATGCAAAAATACTCACATCGTGTGGGCTTGACAAACCAAGTACTGCCATACCTCAACTCCCAGCCCATGATCTCAAAATCATCTTGTAGACATCCAAATTTGACCACTTCCATGTGGTCAAACTCGTCTCCTTATTCATCCCTTTATTTTCCTATTTCATTCTCTTTGTCGGTATTAATTAAATCACACATTTAATTAATATTTCATCATCCGTATAAGGTTCTGAAAGTATTTAATTCAATAATTAAATACTTTTACCTTTTACTTCTTTCCTCTCTAAATTAAATAAATACATCACTTTATTTAATTTAATCATGTGACCCCTTTGAATTTAAATCAATTTTTAATTCCCTCTTTTCTCTCTCATTGTCACATCCTCCATAACCCACTTCTAATCCAGATTAATTTAATTAATTCTCGATTAGGATGTACACACATTAATCAAAAAATTAATGTCACATCCTCACATCCTCCAATTTCTCCTTAATCTTTCATTAATCCTCCTA
>VDFB02205923.1:0-10038 GCA_007258455.2 Sequoia sempervirens
AAGGTCACTATCCTTATGATCATTAACATCTTTCAAGACTCCATGTTACTCACAAAAGATTCACATAATATTATATTTTTTATGATTTCATTAGGGGGCCTTGATTATGTCATGTTGTTGCTCTGTTCAGAAACCCTCGATATATTTTTTTTTTTCTGGTAACCATCATTGCAATAGTGTATGCCATCTAGTTACTAAACCATTTTCCATTGAACTAGATAAAAGAATAATATGCATGCATGGATTGAATATTTGTTGTATTGATTGAATTTTCCTGCCAAAAGAGGGAATTTGGCTATTCCTTTTTGGTTGAAGCTTAATTATTGCATGACTTGCCAATGTTGATGCATTGACCTTTTTTGTAGTAGTGAATGTAGTCTTTTACAATCATACACCTCAAGAGCAGTTTCTTGTTCAATGACTCGTCAAGGTAGAGATCACTGAGAGATTCTAGATAGTAGATAAAAATTTCTATTAGCAAGGCTATGTAGTCATTGCTGCATTGGGCTTTTGTTGATTCTTCTATTTCATCTTCTTGACTCTAATCGCCCCTTTTTGGATTTCCATCTTAGGCCTTTTCACACTCACGTAATTAAGCAAGTTAAATGAAATTGTGAAGACAACAAGACAATTATCACCTTTTTTCTACATCAGTTTCAAATAATTAATAGCAGTTGCATAGAGAAACATAAAGGGTGACCTTATTCTATACACAACCTATACACTTAATATGTAAGACTAGAAACAACAATCTAGCTTTGCCAATAATTGAGTACATACACCCCTTAAGTAGAATACCCTATCTCTTGTTTTCCATAGCTTAGTGAAGTGCTATATGAAGAAAACAAATTGGTACAAAATCAATTGTAAATATTTTAATTGCACACATGTTGTTTGCAAATTTGGTTTTATTAAACTCTGGAGTAACTTTTATTAAATTTTCGACGTGATTCTGATTTTGAATTGACTTGTTTTGAGATTTGGAGATACTGACGCTTTATCAATTTGTATGCTCATTTCACAAGGAATAAGTTCCATCCTACCTACAACTATGATAACAATCAATTCTTCTGAATGTCAAATTTTTTGTATTGAAGTTTTTTTCTTTGATGCAATGTTAATAGATGCAAACACTTGTTTGCAGAGATTGTTGTCAAAGCAGTTCTTGCTATTGCAGATTTGGAAAGAAAGGATGTTAACTTAGATTTTACTAAAGTTGAAGGAAAATTTGGTGGAAGGTTGGAAGATACAGAGTTGGTTGAAGGCATTGTTATTGACAAAGATATGAGTCATCCACAAATGCTTAAAAGAATTGAGGATGCAAAGATAGCTATCTTGACATGTCCTTTTGAGCCACCAAAGCCAAAGACAAAGCATAAGGTTGAAATTGATACAGTTGAAAAGTTTGAAGCTTTATAGGGGCAGGAAAGACAATACTTTGATGATATGGTTCAGAGGTGTAAGGTAATCAAGATCTATCTTCTTACTTTAGAATCGTATCTATTGGTTTTTTAGTGTTGAATTTTCTTTATAATTTACTGAATAGTTTATGAATCATGCTATTCCTATTTTGATAATATCATTTTCTATAGTTGAATAGTCTTTTGGAGTTCACTTCTACCATAGTTTTGTCACTTTGTGAGCTGGAATTGCTAGCTGATATCAATGAGATGTCACTTCTGACAATTCTTTAGAAAAAACACACTTTAGAGAAAATAAAAATGAGAGTAGAGTTGAAATGTTTTTAACATGATTTAAAGGTGATTTTAATGCATGTAATTGAAAAAATCAATCAATGAACGTTGACCATGATTCGTCGATTTTATTTTAAAATGCATTTTTTGCAATTAATTGTGTGGTTTTTCCCATTAATCGTGTTTTTTTAGTGATTAATCTTTGCATTTTTTGTGATTAATTATGTGTTTTTGGCAATTAATTGTTGTGTTATTGATGATTTCTGCTTATTTGGTTGAAAGTATTTGGAATTCTTCTCTATCTTGGTAATTTGTACATGCTACTGCAATAAAATCTTCTATAAAGTGTGCAAATTTCAAATATGTTCTTTATCGAGGATTACCATAAAGGAATAACTTGTAGATGCATTAATCAGCAATAACAATAAAATCAAGAAATCATATAGACTTGATTTACTTGGAGAAATCCTTACGCAAAAAAACTCCATTGGAGAAAGAGGACAAGTATGTATAATTTTTTGATGTACATGAGACAGTGTCAACACACCAACACTTTGTGCTTTGAAAAAACTCTAGCAACAACCATGTAACTATAAACAATTGTCTATAAATCATTCACTATTTTAGTCTCCCAATTCATTTATCTTGAAGTTTTAGTCTTCATTCCCCCTATCTTATTATTGGAATTTGATACGTCTTTCATAGAGAGAGATTGAGAAATCATCAGATGCTATGTAGATATGTTTACAACAAATTGATAATGTAGTTGCATATCAATTGTTGACAACATCAGAGATGTTCATTCTGGATATATTTTATTTTATATATGCTTCAGTATCATTCTTTTTTTGTGGCAGCTACATCAGAATTAATAGTGGTAAACTCAGGTCACAATAATCCCCCAGAATTGGTGAGATATATTCCTTAGAATGATCATTGACTTGTATATCTATTTGATTTGAATTCATTGCAAACTTTTTTTGGCCAACTCTCTGTTCCTAGTGGGCATACTGTTTGTTGCATGTTTACATCTGTAGTTGTGGTTTACACTCATGGTTATGATAAGATAATGACAAGATTATGGTCTATTGTCGGTGCTCAATTTGCTCATCACGGGCTTCAAAGGAATAGATTTGTGACAACAATCACAGTTCTTTAAAATGAACATAGCCACAAGGCTCCAATTAGAAAACTCACCCACACTAATAATAAAATTTGTTCAAATGTATGTAATAGCATACATTTGAACGAATAATTTTTTTCAAAAAAACTATAGGGTTTCGTCGCAATTTCGATGAACCTAAACCGACGAACCACTAAAACTTCCGACGAATTTTTTTGTACACGCGACAATATTTTCGTCATAATGGCATGCTCCACATCGTCAAAATTGTGATGAATGTTTGGTGTTTTTTTGACACTTTCAAAGAGGCATTTTGCATTGTATTGTGGTTATTTTCGTCGCTAGATGGATGAAGTTTGCGTCGATTTTCCAACAAACACCAATTCCATTTTTTGTGGCAATGACTGACGATGTCGGGTCATGGTTTCAACGTATAAAAGTTGGTCATGAAAGCGACAAAAATCTAGCGACGAAATTTATATGAGTGTTTCATCGGTATTTTGACAATAGTTTGTCGATATGTCAACAAACATTCGTCAGAATTTGGAGTCAAATACAGTAGGATATTTCCAGATAAAGTGCAAGTTGAGAGATAGCTTTGTCTCTTTTAAACCTTGGGTGGAAAAATGAGGATCTAAAGCATTAGGTTCAAGGTAGTCCCATGGTGATAAGGTGCAGTAAGAACTAAAGGGAAGAAGATTGTAAAGAAAGTGTATGAAACCCTCAATACAATAACCCTTGAGCCAAATGGGCCTATTTCTAATTCACATTATGAGTTTTCATCTGTGATTGTACAGCCAATGACTTTTAACCTTAAGCAGACTTTACAAACAGGGATCATTTAGGGCAGCATTTAAGTTATTAGAGGACATTATCATTCTAAAGTGTCAATAAACAATTTTGAAGTGACTCCTATGCCTGTAAAGGATTTACATCCATATGAAATGAAATAAGGCCAACAATGTATAAGGACAATCATTGAAAGCTACATCGATTATATTCATGATATTGCTTCATCAAGTAGTATATCTTCAAGAGAAAACATCTATTAGGAAAAAGCTTTATATAGTAGTAGTCCCTATGTCTCAAGGGAATTTAGGTTCCACAAAGATGAATGAATCCAAATAAGTTTCTATAAAAATGAGATACTACCATTTTTCATGAGTTAAAAAAAGACAGTGATATAGAAAAGGGGAAAAAGAAACTTCTTGTTGAAAGGGCATAATAACCACATTGTTGTCATTCAAAGGATAGTGAACCTACAAGACTAAAAGGAATTTTGCACATGCAAAATTTTCAAAGGGTGATAGTGAACATGTTTATAAATGAGATAAAAGAATAGTCCACATTTCAAAGTCTTCATCTTCAAGAAGAAATAATCATGCCATGTAGTAGTGCTTAATCAAATATGATAGAGGGTAATTTGAAGGATCATTACAAATGGTACCATGGGTGTCAAATGTTTCCAATTCACAATCATAGATAATGATAGTTTGATGTTTCATGGATAGCTCACAGATATAAAGACTCACATGAATATTTAAGTTTTACAAAGGATAATCCTTAAATGCTAAGTCCTACACTCCTAAATATGTCATAGATTGGTGGGTTTGTTTCCAAAAATTATATACTCTTGAAGAAAGATACAATTTTGTGATTAATTTTTTCTTGTTTTAGACACCCTTGCATTACTCACCCCTTAAAACTACATTTATAGGCCCCTAATGTTTATTATTTTAGACATTAAGGCCTATTCAACTCACAAATCATACAAATCCTGAAAAGCAATATTCAAATCATTCAAATTCCACAAAACCCACCTCAAAAATCCCTAGTGGGATTAAGTTGCCTAGGGTGGCAACTTAGTCCCTTTTGAGGTATTTTTTACTTTTGAGTGGGAAAATCACTGACTTAATTCAAATTCTTGGTGGATGTCCACCTGTGAAGTTAAAATAATGAATAATTTGGTGTTGATGCCTATAAATACATTTTTTTAGGTCATTTTCATAACATTAAGTCATTTTCATCAAGAAAATTCAAGAGTCAAGAGCCAAATATATTTCACAAGAAGATTCATTAGTCTATCTACAACAAAGTTGAAGCTTTAGGGCAACAAGCTAGGGTTTTTACAGGTCTTCAAGCTCATTTTTTGTTCAATATCTTACATTGCAAATGGTTGATAATGGATTCCTATGGAGAATCATGGAGAAATCTAGGTTAAGGAGATGCAACTAGCCATCAAAACAATCCTAAAGACTTGTTTTCAAAGTGATTCCATCTTCCATTTTCGCTCTGTGTTGCCAAAAAGTGTATAATTTTCTTGATATGGGAATAATTGATGACAAATTGGACTTAATGAGGCCTTGATTTAGTGTTGTGAGGTGTTTTACACATCCACATTAAGGTCTTGAGCGCGAAAGTGAATAAAATGCATTTATTTGATGTCTTATGCAAAAAGGTGTTGTAACCCACATCAGCTACACTTTTCCTAAGACCATAATATCATGAATTCACCTAAAATAAGCTTACCAGGGCTGCAGAAGTGTTGTAAAAGTCTTGTAACAAAATTCCGCTTTCTAAAACTGTCATCAATATTTACACCTTTCTCATGCTTCAAAATGAAAGCGCTATATACCCTTGTGCCCTTTACTTAGAGTCTTGTTGTTGAGAACCGATGTATTATTTAACTTAGATTCACAATTCCTTACGACATCCACTTAAAGAATTTAAGCTTGGAATAAGTTGCCATTGGTGTGACTTGGTCTATTTTACAGCTCAAGAAGAATTAAAATAAATTCTACCAAATTTCTTTTGGGTTTTATTCCCAAGGAGCTTAAAAGATTAAGCCTACTGATGAAGTATTTTTAGGGAATAATTGTTTTATAAATATGAGGGTCACTCTCATTTTGACCCTGAATTCATAACTCATCATCATTCATCCCATCATTCATCATGTTTATAAAGTCAAAACAAGCTTCCAGGATTTTTATCATTGCAAGTCATCGAAGATAGCTTCCAACGACATTCAAAGGAAGATTCTTCATGTTTTGCTGCAGAAATTCAAGATCAAAATCATGGCAAGTTATTAACTCCATTGTTTCATGCTTCATTACATTCTTTCTTAATTTGGTTTAATTACCTAAAAAGAGGTTTGACCAAGGCAAACCCCCATGCCCTAACATTCACCATTTCTTTCTCTTTCATTGTGTGTTTGTAGATTTAGACACTTTGAGGGTTTGAAGACCATTGATGACTAGGTTGAAGACTTTTTGAAGAGCTCTCCTTTCTTTTAAAGCCAAAATATCAACAAAAAGTCACTTTCAAGCTCAAAAATTAGAGTTTCAGAAGCGGATACTTGTCAAGAACCGAAGTGCAGACCAAGGGCTTATGTTTCCACTTTCAAATTTTTAGAAATTTAGAAGTGGAATAAGTCAACAAATAGTGATAAATTAGTCCCAATGAACCTATTTTGTGGAGGTTTTTGCAGATTTGGATATCCATTTAGCTGAAACGGGTTTCTGAGTAGTTTTTCTAGAATTGAGACTAAGTCACCCAGCTTGGCGTGTGTGTCCCAGTCAACATTTTCAGTCAATTTTTTAGGATTCCAAAATATCTCCACATCATATTTCAGATTCTAGGTGCACCTATCTAGTTATGTTTAGTTATTTCATCAATTACTTGCATTTTTAGGTGTTTTTCATATCACAATGTGTTTTCCAGCACTTTGCATTTCTTAGGTTTAACATCATTAAATCATTTTCTTTTCATATCAGTGCATTATTACATCATAATTAGGCATAATAAATCTCATTTACATTAAATTTGAGTGTAGAAATTTGCATTTTGGACCCTATCTATTCCTTTCTGCTTTTAGATGAAAAACCCTATAAGGAGCTAAGGTAGTTGGGCAATCCAAAATCATTGTTTACATTTTGGTGAACCTAACTTTAGAATAATTATATTTTCTGATTTGGACTCCATCTTCCTAGATATATATTGCATCAACATTGCATTAGGTTTTGCATTCTAGGGTTTTAAAATTTTGCATTAGTGAAACTGCATATAGTTTACATTTTTGTGTTTTACATCATTATAAAACTTCTTAAAAATGCATTTTCTTTTACTATTCAGGTCATACATAGTAAACAACATCAAAACCCATTAAAATTTTCTAAAAACTTAAAAAAAACCCTAACTAGGACTAATTCATCATTCTGGGCCACTTAGTCCTTGTCCAAATCTTTCACTATCTGTTACAACATTAGAAACCTCAGTTATGTGCTTCCTAAGCCTCCCAGTATCATATACTATAATTTTGGAAAGTTTTGGGAACATTTTTTTATGCATCTAGGTTAAAAACATCATTTTAGGGTAGTCATTTTTAAAATCATTTCAATTATGAGCATTTTTGCATCTTAAATCATTGCACATTTCTGAAATTTTGCATTGGCATCTTAGGCCTACATCATACAACAAAACAAATATCAAAATCCATCCAAAAAATTTGGAAATTCTCAAAAATATCCCTACTAGGACTAATTCGCCACCTTGGGTGACTTGAGGAGAGTCCCTATTGCTCATAAAACCTTTACAGAGTTGAAAACCCTATTTTAAAGATTTTGTTTGCTGCAATCAACTACCTATATCAATTGGCTAAGTTTATGTAACATGCATTTCATTAGATCTAGTCTAAATTAGCTCATTTCATGCATTGTTTAATTTCAAATTTGCATCTCCAACATTTCATCTTCGAGGTTGATGCATAATGTAATCATAAAATTGCCTTATTTACATCTGAAAATTGTATTTAAACATTTCATTTTAAGTCATTGCATTTCACTTTTCCATGATAGCATGTTTTCTTTCAACATATATGGTTTTGATTTTGTTAAAAATGGATCGCATAGATACAACATACACTCTTATGAGTTCAATTTTGATTACAATGATGAGGTCATTAAGAAACATGTTCAAACCATTGACACAATTATTACTATTACATTTCCCATTAGTGAGGATGGTAGTGTAGGAAATCATAACAATCATACTTGTTCTTCTCCTCATACCTATCCTATTCATGATGAAGGTATCTTGGTGAAGAAACATACAAGCGTTGCGGGTCTTGATCATCCATCTCCTCATTCCCCTTTGGAAGATATTAGACAACAAGAGGTTGAAATCATAGAAACATTTCTAAACATCGCACACCTTGTCTCCACTTAACCATGACTATGAACATTTTTCCTTCCAAATATGCCTCCTTGATGCAAGGGATAGGTTGAGATTGTTAGAATATGGCAAGGTATACGTAAATTATCTTTGATTGACATTCTGATTACGTCGATCAGCTTACACCCAACACCGTTTCTTCGAGATCATCCCTTGGTCTTAACCATTTAATCCAAATCCCCTATACGTTAAAATTTAGATCAATGATCATCCTCTTAATTCCAATTAAAATCATTTTATCTAATTCCAAAATTCGTTTCATGCGATTGAAATTTAAGTCAGCCCGCAGTCCTGAGTATCCCTATTTGGTAAATAATCAACTGATTAAAAATATTACAAAGTCTATCATTAGAATTAAATAGAGTTAAAACCTTATTTTACATTTGAAGTCTAAGCATAATCTGTACCCAGTGGAAATAAATCCAAATCCTTCCCATTTTGTTGATATAGCTACTCATATTCCTCTCTTGTTTGGTTTAAATGGAAATCCATAAATCTAAGTCAAGGCCAAGTCCATCATCAAAATGCAAATTTAAGAATTGATGGCCATGGATTCCAGTTAATCAATCTCATGTCCATCCTCTCTAGATGAAATGCAGAGTTGCACATGAAAATAGATTTGAATTTCATTTATTAAATCCTATTTTTCCCTCACATGGCATCTTTTGGAATATTCTCTCAATTTGAATTCAAAAATTCCAAGTCAACATGTACATCCAACAAGGCAATAACTTCATCTTACATGTCCTTTGCCTTGAGCCAAGTGGCATTTATTGCATTTTCCCTTCCCTCTTTCATGTCATTTCAACAAATTTTAATTTCAAATATTGGCATTTATTGGCACAAACCCTAAATCTTACACATCCTTCACCCATTCATAGCTTGACAAGTGGCACCATATCATTAGATGAATGTTAGTCCCACATTGCTCAAATTTGGACTTTCATCCATCTTGAAATCCTATAAGTAAAGAGCTCATATCTTCATTTCATCATCCACAATCCAAGCAAAGTTACCATGCTCAAATATCTCTTGAATTTCATCCATTATCATTGAGTCATAGCTAGGTTTTTGCATATTTTTGTCTTGGAGTCTTCATTCTTCATCAACAAAAGTGGATCAATCTCTTCAACATTCAAAGCTTGCATCTTAGGAATTGGGAAAGCGCCAATTTTCACATCAAATTGGCACCAATTCCCCCATGGGATCATGAGTTTTCATATCTAATTAGGATTTGATCTTTATTTTATCATTACATTGTGTTCTTTGTTATTTTCTTTCCTAGTTTGAGGTTGTAAATGTATTTCATGGGGAATCCTTGTTTTGGCTTGCAATCACTTGTTTAACTTATTTACTTTTGTTGTTTTGTAGGTGCCAAGGCTTGGGTTTGCATAGAAGGTGCTAAGAGGGTTGGATATCATTATTTCTAACATATTCTTTAAATTTTTGTGTTTTTCTTCACACATAGGAAATTCTAATGCGGGCTCGTCAGCGTCACTATTTTAGCACTGCAGGCTTGTTAGCATCGCTATTTTGGCACCGCAGGCTCATCAACATCGCTATATGGCACCGCTGGACTCATCCCACCAAAAAAATTAAATTTCTAACTCCGCCGTTGGACTTGTTGACTCATAGGGCTTTTTGAAAATTTTGAAAACAACGATGCTGGGGACAAACTCTAACACTGGGCAAAAAGAGTGACATAATTGAGCTCTCTATCCTGACACAGAGCGCTGCTGACTGGTAAGCAATGCTGTAAGAGCACCGCTGGGAGAACAAACTGCGATGCCTTCACGAGTTGCGATGTTGGGAGATAGTAAAAGGGAGAATCTAATTTTTTTAGCACGTGCTTTTGATTTATGACTGATTTTTCCTCTATTTTTTTCTTTTTAATTTTGTGCTTTTCCAGAATCTAACTATTTTCTCCTTTGTAGGTTGGAAATCAAAAACAAAGGAAGGAGGAGCATGGTGATGATATTTTCTTCCATCAAA
>VDFB02205924.1:0-14013 GCA_007258455.2 Sequoia sempervirens
AAACTCCTTCTAATGACTTTAGTGCCCTTACTCAACAGATAAAATAATTACAAGGACAAATAAAGGAGATGCAAGGGGGCACAACAAAGAAGTATGTTTTGGAAGACATATCTCCTTATCCATTCGATAGGAGTCTTCAAATGATCCCTTTTCCAAAACATTACGAAATCCCTAAATATGATAGGTACAATGGAAAAACTGATCCCATTGCACATGTGAGGGATTTTTTGAAATATGAGTCTAGAATTTGCCTATGACGATACCTACTTAATGCGATTATTTCCACGAAGTCTAGGTGTACAATCTATGGAGTGGCTTTCAAAAATCACTCCACCCATCAAAAATTTTGAGGAGTTAATAAATCAGTTTATATCACAATATGCCTACAACATTCAACATCCGATAACAATGCTTGATCTTTGTAAAGTGAAACAAAAACTAGGAGAAACCTTCACTACATTCTTGCAAAGGTGGAGAAGGTTATTTGCACGATATTCTCGTCCTATTCCTGAAAAGGAAAAGATGGATATCTTCATCAATGGCTTACATCCAGAATTAAGTTATAGGCTTAATCTTCATTGTCCTCATAACTTTGAAAAATTGATTGAAAATGCAATCACAATTGATGGGCCTTGGATTTAATGAGAAGTGATAAAACTTGATAATCCAAGTACATCAACCAAAACAACAATGATAAAACAAAGTTTGGAACAAAATAAAGATATTTTTCAATGATGGTATAGTGGATGCAAATAATCTACGAACAAGACCATCTGTCTTCAATCTATCAAGTACTCCACGAAACAATCAACAAGGACAAACCTCCAAGCAAGAAAGCATGACCAATCAAAATACCAATCAAAATCATGGTAATTTCAATAACAATTTTGGCAATACCCAAACATCAAATCCATCCAAACCTCCATTATTTTCAAATCGAGGGAATTTTACTGCTTTGGGTCAATCTCTTGAGTCTGCTCTCCAAGGAGGAACTTCTTGATAATAAGGTTATCACCTTTACGCACTCTAAAGATATTATGAGCCCGCAGTCAAACCACCACCATCATGAATGACTGGTATTATTGCAATTATCATCAATGTAAGGTCATAGAATGCATAATTTTCAAGCTTTGAAAATCTAGTCTGAGGATTTAATTGACAATGGCACCATTACAATCGAGGGACATCATACCAATGACGATCATCAAGCATTCAAAGATCCTTTACCAAACTATCAAAAGGGGGAAACATCAGATGCAAAAGCTAAAATCATACATAATGTTGAAGACAATATAATCTGTCACATCTATGTTGATGATCAACGAGTTAATGTTATCAAAATCAAGGGAAAACAAGAATATCAACAAGTTAACGTGACTACGAGAGGACAAGCAAAGGTTGTTCTAAAAGGAATTTCATCTAAAACAACTATTTCCTCTCCAAGTCAATATAATTTAGTTGATCAATTGAGAAAAACATCAGCTCAAACCTCCATCCTTGAACTTCTCAAAATATCTCCTATACACAAAAATATTTTAGAAGAAGCTCTTGTAAACACAACTGTCGACACTGATTTGGATGTAAACAAATTTCAAGCCATGGTGGGACATTTGTCTTCCCCCACTTGTCTTTCATTTTCTGAAAAAGATGATGCCTCCATGACACATCCACATAATTCATCGCTCTATCTTGAAGTCATGATCCATAAACACCGAATTAGACGTGTCTTAATAGATGGAGGAGCTGGTTTAAACATTTGTACTTTAAAGCTAATAAATACCTTGGGAATATCAGAAAATTCTATTGATCCACGAAGGAAAATAACTATCAAGGCATATGATGATGAAGAAAGAGCTTCTAAAGGATTAATATTGCTGCCTATCAGAGTGGGACCTGTTGTGAAGAACACATTTTGTCAGGTTCTAGATCGGGATCTTTCCTATAACATACTTTTGGGTCGTCCATGGATTCATGATATGCAAGCAGTACCATCAACGTATCATCAATGCATCAAGTTTCCATATGATGGATAGGAAATAACTATACAAT
This sequence comes from Sequoia sempervirens, assembly GCA_007258455.2. Classification (NCBI taxonomy): domain Eukaryota; kingdom Viridiplantae; phylum Streptophyta; class Pinopsida; order Cupressales; family Cupressaceae; genus Sequoia; species Sequoia sempervirens. The sequence continues at coordinate 2,050 of VDFB02205924.1, forward strand.
TTGATTACAATAGTACCCAAACTTGTTCAAATCTTTGAGCAGCTCAAGATACCTTTGTGCCACACAATAGGGAGGCTCTTGTTATTTCTTCTTCCAATCTACAAGGACAACTGCAAGAATTGACAAAGAATCTTGACACTAAGCTAAATTTTAAAGACAAAGAAGTTGGTGAATATTCACTATCTCTTTCTACCTTACCTCCTTCTCCAAGGTCACATGGTCAGCCAACTTTATCAAATCAAAAGATTGCAATAGCCTCTACATCCCAAACTTCTGTGCCAATCACAAAGTTTGACGGAAAATTCATTAAAGCCAACACCACTGAAGAAGAAGCTGAAGATAGGGATATACTAAATTGGCTATACAAAGATGAAGATGAATCTCTCTTACACATTAAGTTACCTATAGAACAATATGGTAAGGGGTACGCTATCATGTAGAAAATGGGCTATGAAGGAAATGGTCCTATAGGAAAGAGAAGAGAAGGAATTGTAGAACCAATTCAACCTATTTCAACACATCCAAGTGATACAACAAGACTTGGATATGGTAAAGATAAAGAAGAATTTACTTCACAGCAAGCACAATCAACTCATGAAGGAGGATCAATGTTAGATAAACCTCATGAATTAGTTTTCCAATTGCAGAATAGTTCAGATACTGATTCTAATGAATATGAATGGGACACCATTTATAATGATGAATTTTGGAGAGACAAACAAGTTGATACTATACACAAATATGCACCTGTTCTCATACAAGGAGAAGGTTCAAGGCCTCCACTTGATTATGTTTTACAAAGTGATCATGACTCAAGTGAGGACGATTCAGATTTTAATGAGATTGACGATCAATAGGAGAATACCATCATAGACCTTGTCTACCATGAGGATGATAGCCGCATCATGACTTTGACAATTCAAGACCTTACCCAACCTAATGATCCCATGCCTTTAGTTTATCCAGAACTTATTGATTGGGACATTGATGCACCTATCCATATCCCTACATTCCATGATGATGAGGACATTATAAATTTCCTTTGTTCCTCTAATGAAGAAAACAATTGTTTCATCCAAGAATTTCATACTCATGATTTTGATAAGGAGGGTGTCAAGTCTCTTAGCTACAAAATAAATGAAATAAAAGATGGATCTATTGGTGAAAACCGAAAAATGGCAGTGATAGATCACAACAAGAGAAAAATAAAGAGTGAATCTAATAGTGAAAACCTTTCTGAGGCACTGAAGGATGAGAAACTTGACACTCTTCCCAAGCATTATCATAGAAGATCTTCTATTTGGTCGAACCAAGCGAATCGAAATCAATATAAGTATAAGCGAGTATGAAATTTTTGCAAGTGCAGCATCATTATGAGTTGAAGAAGTCACAATTCATGGAATTCTTGAAAGAAATCAAATTAACTGCTTGGTCATATCTTCGATATGCAGAGTTGCAGTCCCTGTCGATAATGCATCATTTATCCTATCAAACCAAGGACAAAACCTATGAGCGAAAGCTTAGAAAAATGCATCCACATGTTGCATTATTGGTCAAAAGAAAAATTAAAGAAGCTTTTTGGATGTTGGATTCATTCGAACTAATGATTATCACCGAATAGATTTCTAATATTGTACTGTTTCAAAGCCCGGATGGAAGGATTAGAGTTTGTATAGATTTCAGAGATTTGAATAAGGCTTGTCCTAAAGATGACTTTCCTTTGCCCAACATAGGTATGATTGTCGATTTAACTGCTAGTCATGCAATGTATTCATTAATGGATGGATTTTCAGGATACAACCAGATAAAGATTACACTAGAGGATCAAGATAAAACAACATTTACATGCCCTTGGGGTACCTATTGCTGGAATGTAATTCCATTTGGGTTAAAAAGAATATTTGGAGCCACTTATCAAGAAGCGATAGAAAACCATTTTTTCAGCGTGATGCACACACATTCATGGAAGATTATGTTGATGATTTACTTGCCAAATCCTCACACCGCGAGAAGAACATCTAGAAATCTTATCAAAAATATTTACCAAAATGGAAGTTCAATGTTAAAATTCTAAATCCAAAGAAATGTGTCTTCGGCGTTACATCTGGAAAAATCCTAGGATACATTGTTTCAGAAAAGGGTATAGAGGTTGATCCAGAAAAGGTGCAAGCTATAATGGACATGCCACCACCATGAAATATCAGTCAACTTCGATCATTGCAAGGACGACTACAATCCATCAGGCGGTTTATAGCTCAACTGGCAGACAAAAGCTTACCATTTACACATTTATTGCATAAAAATGTCCCATTCAAATGGGAAGACAAATGTGAAGCAGCATTCAATCAGATCAAGCAATATCTTATGCACCCACCAGTTTTAATTCCACCCATTCCAGGAAAGCCACTCATACTCTATATTTCAACAACAGAAGTATCCTTAGGAGCATTGTTAGCACAAGAAGATTCTACAGGTAAAGAAAGGGCTATATACTATATCAGCATATCTCTAACAAGTCATGAATTAAACTACAGTTTCATTGAAAAAGATTGCCTTGCAGTGGTGTTTGCTTCTCAAAAGTTGCGGCATTATATGTTGGCTTATACAGTTAAGCTGATAACCAAGATTGATCCACTGAAATACTTACTAAGCAGAGCTACCTTAACAGGGAGACTTGCAAAATGGGTAATGATCTTAAGTGAGTTTGACATTCACTATGTAGATCGAAAAACTATTAAAGGACAGGTCATTGCAGATCAGTTGGCTGAAGCACCTTTACAAGAAGAAAATCCAATGCACATTGAGTTTCCTGATGCAGATGTCTTCACAGCAACAATTCAAAAATCATGGACATTATACTTTGATGGATCTTATACACAATATGGCTCGGGGGCAGGGATTCTCTTTGTTACACCTGAAGGACATACCATTTCACGATCATATCAGTTGATGTTTCCTTGCACAAATAACATAGCTGAATATGAGGCATTGCTCATAGGATTGAAAATAGCATTGGAATGGCGGATTACAGAACTGCAAGTTTACGGTGATTCACAACTTGTCATTAATCAAATTAATGATGATTATCAAAACTAAAGATGATAAGTTGCTACCTTACAGAATATGGTGGATGATTATAAAAAGTATTTTTGTGTCGATCAAGTTTTTCACAAATCTCGGATTGATAATAAAGGCTGCCGCGGATGCAATGGCTACCATTGCTTCCTTATTACAAATGTCGGAAGATCAAATGAAATATGAATTCTTGGTGGAACAATTTGTTTCTCCCTTTGATAATCGAGACCCCAAATTACTATCCCACGATTTAACCCGGTTCTGATTCACCTTTATATGGCATGACTTATACCTATTTGAAAGATAACATCTTACCTCCAGATTTATCCCGTAACCAAAAAAGGAACTTCATCCGCCAATCATCCCGTTATACCTTAATTGCCGATATCCTTTACCGACGTGGTCTTGCTGGTACACTCCTTAGATGTCTTGAAGGTGATGAATCTGAAAAATCCTTACAAGAGGTTCATGGTGGTATTTGTGGAATTCATTCGAGTGGTTTGACCTTAGCCAAGAAACTTGTCAGAATGGGATACTATTGGCCTACAATGGAGAAAGATTATTTTACTTTTGTCAAGAAGTGTTCAATGTCAGATCCATGGGAATCTTATTCAATATCCTGATAAATCAAGTATCTCGAAATATCATTTATGGAGTATTTTGCAAAGATGGATTGAGGAGGTTGTTTTCCTTTGACAAGCGTTGAGAAATGAAGCAAAGATATCTTCATTTATCCTAAATTACATTATGTGTAGATATGAAATTCCTAGTTCTATAATTACTGATAATGGAAGGCCTTTTAAGAATCAGGATGTGGATGAACTTTGTGAAAGATTTCACATCCAACACAGGTTCTCTACACCTTATTATCCATAGGGCAATGGTCAAGCAGAAGCTTCCAACAAAACTATCTTGAAGATATTGAAGAAGACAGTAAATGATGCTGGATGTGATTGGCATGTTCAACTCAACCCAGCTTTGTGGGCATACAGAACAAGTATTCGCACACCAACATGAGCTACACCATATGCCTTAGTCTATGGAGCAGAAGCAATCTTACCACTAGAAGTTGGAAATACCTTCGCTTAGGGTCTCACTCGAGGGATTGATAAGTGATGAAGACTACAGAGTTTCTTGCCTCCAAGAGCTAGAACTGTTAGATGAAAGACGTCAACATGCAACTAATCATTTGAAGGGTTATCAACAAATTATGTCTTGTAGTTACAATCACAGAATTAAACCACAGACATTTCAAGTGGGTGATTTAGTCTTGAGAGAAAATCCACGTAATCAGTAAGACAGAGAAAAGAAAGGGAAATTTGAACCTAACTGGCTTGGTCCATTTGTCATCATTGCAGCATATGGTTCTGGTGCATATCAATTATCTACATCAGAAGGGGACTTGTTTGAAGATCCGATCAATAGCATTCATTTGAAGAAGTTCTATGTTTGAAACCATTAGAAAATCCAAAAAATCATAAAGATCACGAAAATTTTGAAAAAATCCAAAAATCATAAAAGTCACGAAAAAATTCAAAAATTCAAAAAAATTAGAAAAATCTTGAAAAGTGCAATCAAAACAAATGGTGAAAACACGGTAAATAGGCACTATTTGTGATTTAAAATGGGCTCCTCCATTTATTAGTTTATATCTTGCTCCTTTAAGTCATCAGCGGATTCATATCTATCATTTGTATATATCGCCCATTATCCATATCATATGAGCGAGGGATCCTTATGTCTCATCATGGCTTGATGAAATTTGTACATATCCATACTTTTTAGGTTTAGTTCACACTGGGGGAAAAACACAGAAACATAGACTAAACAAGAGAAGGGCAACGAGCTTTTAGAACATCACAAACAGACACAAAACAGTTTGTCAAAATACAATAAACATTGCCATATTAAATCAATTGCAACATGCTTATTCAATGCCAATGGAAATCGAAACAACATGATCAAACAAATGAGAACATCAATGATGATAATCAAAATTGGATGATCTTAATCTGAATAAATGTTTGAAATACTTTAAGCAAAATTTGAATGGTTGTTTTATTTTTCCTATCATATCTGGACAGATTCAATGATATGCAGACTAGAAAAGCAAGGAAGGAGTATGATTTTTATTTGTCTGTTGTTTGCGAGGAAATCATTATACTATGAAAATTGGTCGCGAGACATGCTCTATTACGGATCATTGATGACATTTCAGAATTTGCATGGGAAAAGGGTTAACTCTTGTCTGTTTATGCAAGCAATGCTTAGGTCATCTCGGTTCAATTATACCTAGATGCTTGTATTAACTTGCTATATCAAAAATCATGAAAGCAATACTCAGGTCATCATTGGTGCTAACATACCCTTTGATGCTTGTATTAACTTTCAACATTTCAATGCTCTATGATGATATAAAAAGCAAAAATAAGCTCTCCAAATGGCAATATTGTATGGATATCCTGCATGGTTAGTATAGATTGCATTTATGTTAGAATTTGCATTTTACATTCGTAGATTTTCCCAAAAAGCTGGAAAAGTATCAAATGGTTAATATCTTTTTGATTACATGACTGAGTATATTTTTAAATTCACAAAAACATCATTCCATACATCATTTTATATGTTTGCATTAGAAAATCACAAAAACAAAGCATATATCATAAACATTCATAAACATGTATAAATGATATCATCCATTGTATTCATACAATCATGCATTAATAGATTTTTACTCATATCCTAAAAATCATGTATACATATACATCATAAGCATAAACAATCAAAAAACCATCATATCATAACACATCATGCATATAAGGAAATAGACACATTTATCTCATCATAAATCATCGCTGCATTTCATATATCTCAAAAATGAATGTCAAAATGTACAAGGATGTCAACTACATATGATATAACATCATCAAAAATGAGACCATCTCAGGGTGTATACAAATGTCTCAAAAGATTATCACAAAACATCATCTACAATGCACTAGGCAGTGCTATCCTCTGATGGAGCTAGTCTGGGACCTGTACCACTTGTCCCTGATGGACCTACTTCGCCTGTCCCTGATGGTCCTCCTGGAGGTAATGGTTGTGTAACACCTCTACTGGTAGTACAAGAGTGACTATGAGTAGACCGTGACCGAGTATAACTCTCCCTTCGCTCAAGTGGAACAGCATCATGATATCTGGTCCTATAAAACTCGGCCTCCTGGGTGGCTCTGGTAATCTCTCTCATCATGTCACCAGGTAGGGTGCTAGCTACTACTCTCTGTAGACTATCCGCCAAAGCAATGGCCTACTCACCCCGCTATCTAGCTGTATCCCTCTCAGTAGTAACTGAAATCAATTGTCCCTACAACTGTGTAATCAAGGCCTGTGCCTGTGCTAGCTGAGTCTGTAAACTTTGTACTGTACTCTGTAGAGAGGATATCTGACCTGATACTGCTGGATCTACTGAAGGAGATGGATCTATGTGTCTCATCTGTGGTCCACCTCTGCCACCTCTCCTACCACCTCTCCTGCCACCCCTATCACCATCCCTACCATCACCACCATCATCTCCCTCTGAGTCATCATCTCCTCCACTCTCATCATCATCATTGCCCTCTGAATCATCACCCTTTGAAGCCGAATCTCTCTATCATCGTCTATGTGCAGCAATAGGAGCAATAGGCTCATCAGGATCAAACATACATGGTGCAGGATGCTCTAATACATACTGGCTATACTCTGGTGTCGTCCCTGCGTCAAGGACATCACCTCGGTAATCCCACATCACCACTCCTAAACTGGTGAACTCTGCAACTGCTGCCTCATAGGAAATCCGTGGACCCCATACTGCAAGCTCTGGTTGTCACCGTGCATAAATGGCGGAACCCACAGGCATACCCTGAATCCATCCAAACTGCTGACATACTCGTCCAGCAAGAAATCTCTCAATGATCCACGGAGTACGCCCAATCAAAAATCTATATGTACACACATAGGGCATCTCCCTCGCATCCTCTGGCCATGCCTCACAATCTAAATATGGCTGCCAGCATACTGTATCCAGACCATCCAAGAGACGCTGCCAATGATCTAGTTTTCCCAGTCTTGGCTGAGCAATAATGTTGGCATATCTCCATCTATACGATCGACCAGCTGGTCGCTGTCCTCGAGTTAATGGTCGTAAAATAGAAAAGTGCTCCCATGCCCATATTTGTAATAACGAGCAACCAACAGCAAAACTCCGGCCTCTACCATAAACAATATGATGTAACTCATCATACAAGTGCACAAGCATGCATGTCCCCCATGCATACCGTGTCCCTTGCATCACCATACTCTCTAGCACATGACCCCACCCGATCGCGAACCCCTTCGACCTATGGTTGGGGCACAACACACCTCCAATGAATCCTATAAGTACAAACGGTAAAGGTGGATATGTATTTGTCATCTCGCCCCATGGGATGAAATATCTGACAATGTGATCATCTCTAAAAATCCTCCTCAAAGCATCAGTGCCTCCAACCTCTCGGCTATCAAAAACCACTATCTCCCCCATCACTGGGATCCTCAGGATGCGATATACATCCTTAGGGGTCACTGTAATCTCTCCGGTCGGTAAATGAAATGTGTTGGTGTCACTATGCCACCACTCAGCAAGTGCTGTCAATAAAGCCCTGTTGAGGTGAACCTCAAGCATATCAAGCAATGACCTCAATCCACAGGCCTCAATCACATCTCAGTCTGACTGTAACAACTATGGAATCAATGTCCATGTACTCAGAAATGTCTCTCGTGACTGCAAAATGCCCAATCTCTCCTGTTGACATATCATGACAAAGCAAAATCAATATCCAATCATCACGATTTATCAATCAAATCTAAATATCAAAATATTTGTTTTTCATTTTCATGGAAATCAGATAATCAACATCACATTTGTTTTCAACAACCTTAGAAGCAAACCTATCAATTAAATTATTTGTTTTTCATTTTCATGGAAAGCAGATAATCAACATCATGTTTATTTTTAATAACTTTAGAAATAAACATATCAATCAAACAATTTGTTTTTCATCATCATGGAAAGCAGATTTATCAACATTCTGTTTATTTTTAATAACTTTAGAAACAAACTTATCAGTCCTATTTATTTTTAACAACTTTAAAAACAAATCTATCAGTTCTTTTTTTTTTTCAACAACTTTGGGAACAAATTTATCATTTACAAAAACATATAATCAAAAGCGCTACACAAAACATCATGGGCGCTACAGAAAAAATCAAAGGCGCTACAAAACATATCATGGGCACTATGCTAATCATTAAAGGCGCTACTAAAACAAATGTGCTACGAAAATCATTAAGGGCGTTGCAAAAGTTATCATATGCGCTATAGGATTATATGCGCTACCGAAATTGTTAAGAGCGCTATGGAAATTCTTAAGGGCGCTAAAACACAGTTTTCTATAATCAAGACATTGAAAAACATGCAACAAAAGGAAATTTTTCAAAAAGCAGGAGTTTGACGAGGTGCATACCGGAGGTCCATAGTGTGTTGGTCGCTGATGTCGTCGGATGCGCTCAAAATGGTGCTAGTGAATCGGAAGTGCCATAATTATCAAACCAGAGCTCAAAATTTGCAAATTTTACTAGATTAAAATGGAAAATGACATTTTTAACCTATATAATGGCAAAATTGAGGCATTTTATCACATTTTAACATAGCAGGGGCAATTTTAGTCATTAATTTTTCATTTCACATCTTTCCGGGTCAGTTTCTTCATATTATTATGTTCGAACGATGAATCGACATTTTTAAAATCATAAAACTCAAAAATCTAAAAAAAATTCAAAAAAATTACAAAATTCGCAAAAATCAAAATCTTATCAATTCATCATTTGAGGGGGCATATACCTTCATGTGACGAATTCTTACTATGAGGAAAATTTCCAAAATTCTTTGAAGTGTCGTAAAACCTCACTTCAAGAGGGGCCAAATGTATACACCTAAAAATGGTCACATCACATTGTCACGGTAATTAATTAAATATTTTTTAATATTTGGGTAAATCTCTAATTCCATCCTACGATATAAATAAATTTTAAATAATTTGTTTATATTGTTCGATATTTCATTTTGATTTAAATAAATAACTTTATTTTATCATCTTTTCTTATTCATTTCTTAATTAATTAAATAAACATTACGATTTATTTATATTAATTATCAATAATCTTGGCTTGAATATTTTATTCAAATAAAGATTAAATATTTCCTCTCTTTTACTTATATTCTTCTAAATGTTCATTCATCATTAAATATTTTAAATATTTAATGTAATTCTTCTAATATCCATTTCCAATTAAATATTTTTAAATATTTAATTAATTCTTCTAAAGTCACATTACAATTAAATATTCCAAAATATTTAATTAAATCTTCCATAGTGTTAAAATCAAAAATCAAATTCAATAAATGAAATTAAATAAATTTATTTATTTATTTAATTTGGGGATTATCTTCAACAGCCGTGAAACAAACTGCCGAAACAGAAAAATTAAATTCCTCTGTTTCTATGCAGGCTTGTTCCCGTGGGTTGAAGACAGGCATCCATCCTTCTCTCCAACCTCTCAACCTCTTCCATCTTCTTCTCAACCTCTCCATCTCTCACCTTTCAATTTTACCAGATAACTTCACGGTCGTTGATTCTTGCCAGCCAGCATTGTCCTTGCAAAAAGCTATAAATAAGACAGCCAGGTCTTTGAATTCATATAGAAGCTTTCAACAGGAAAATTATAGTCAATTTGTAATAGCATAGCCTTCATAAGCCTTTTAGCATTTCCATTTCATAAGCATAATATAGAATCATGGCATATTCACTTCAAGTCATAGCATTTTCCATTTACAGCCCCTGCGCATAATCCACAGCCCTTGTCCATATCCGTCAGCATTCTCACCTTTACCAACATCTAGGATAGAATTTCCTTTGCATACTCATTCTACAGATAGCCATTTGGAGAAGCTAAGCTTACACAATCTGAGAGTAGCAGCTTCAAACAAATCTCTGGAGATAGAGAAAGATGGAATGCTTTTGAAGATTTCCTACTTATTTTAATTGTATTTCAAATTTCTTTAGTTTAAAGTTCTATCAATTGTGTTTTGTTTTCAATTTGATTGCATAAATCTAACATACACAATTATATATTATATTCTTTAACAAAATTATTAAATATGTATAAAATTATTATAATTAATAATTAATAATAAGTATATTTTTATATAATACAAAATATAATTAATATAATATATATTTAATATAATAGTAATATATATTAATATGAGAGAGAAACTAGAATTTTGATTGGTTGTTTCATGTCAACAATCAAGGATGGCATGTTTCTTCGAGTTATAGTAGCATGCCATTTGATTAAAGATATGATAATTCTCCTTTAAGACCTCTTCAATGTTACCCATTGCACACTTGGGAACAAAGAAAGATAAATATAGGGAGAAGAAAATATAGAAAAGGGAGATAATGAAAAACATACAAATAGAAAGGGGGACAAAGAGATAGAGAGGGGTAGAGAGATAAAGAGATAAGGATGAATAGATAGAGATATAGGGAGGGTGATTGATATATCTCTCCTTGTCGCTCTCTATATCTCTATATCTCCCACTATTTATGTCACTCCCTCTTCCCCCTCTATCTATTGAACTATCTCTCCTTCTCCCCCCATTCTCTCTCATTCACTTCATCTCTCCCTCCATCTCTCCTACTCTATATATCCATCTCTATTTCTCTTTCTATCTCCCTCTCACTCCTCTCTCTATCTCTTTCTATCTATATCCCTTTCTCTCCCTCCCCCTCTCTATCTCCCCCTCGCTATCTCTCACCATCTCTCCCTCCCTATCCCCCCTATCCATCAACTCTCTATCTCCACTTCTCTTCCTTTCTCTTCCCATAAATCTCTATCTCTCTCTCTTTCTCTCCCCATCTATCTCTATCTCCCCATATATTAACCAAGAATCCATGCAAGCATACAATAGTATATATTGGTAAAACTATAATAATGTTTTATTAAACTATAAGTAACACCTATCTTTCTAATGTCAAGCCTTCTTATAAAAATAGTGTTTTATTAAAATATAAGTAGATTATTGTCACCACTCTACATTCAACATGAAATTCCAAATGTATCAATTGTTTTGTTGCTTTTGTCAAGTTTCATTAACCAAGCTATTTACTGGGTTGAATAAATTTGTGTTATGACCCTTCATCTCTTTAAAATAATTAGACAATATTCGCGAGATCAAGAAGGGGAGAAAACTAAACTCCTTAAAAATAGGGGTAGTTGTGGGTTTGTTGGTTTTCTTTGTATACTGTATACTTAGTTCCTCTAGGATAAATAAGTCACTTTAGATCATTTTCTTAGTTGTGTATCCTAACTAATATAGAGTAAGCTTTTTCATTTTAATTGACTACTACATAATAGTTTATGTGTTGAAATAATTGTTTCCATTCTTTGTAATTTTTACAACGGAATACAAATCATCTTTAATTTCATACCAATATACTTTTTTCATAAGGATATTTGTTTGAAACAAGTGCTTCATAACCCATCTAATCAAATCATAATTAACCTATTAAAAAGGAAATAGGAATTTTCTAAAGAAAATAACACTTGAACCAATCATAAGTGTATGGCCTTCGAAGAAAGGATTGATCCACCTTAGCAATAACAACTACCTAATTTATACCTAGGTATGTGCAGGATCATGATGGGCCAAAAAGTGGCAACATGAAAAAAGTAGTGTTTTGAACTCGCCAAAAAATGCGAAAATCCTGAGTTGACTTTTTTTTTTGGGTTGGGTGTCAATACATT